>OY757933.1:7500-267500 GCA_963585895.1 Sepioteuthis lessoniana
TGTCACAGCCTCTTTCATCTCCTCAATTGTCTCATAACGACAGCCTCTGAGCTTAGGGAATAAACAAAAGTCACAGAAAGCAAGGTCTGGACTATCGGGAGACTGAGGAACTGTCTTGATACCCATCTTGGTCAAATAGTCTGAGACAAGGATGGAGTTGTGCAATGGTGCATTGTCCTGGTGGAAATGCCACTGACCTGATTTGAAGAGTGCTGGCCTCTTCCCAAGGAATCTCTTCCTGAACTCTCTTAAAAACTCAACATAGTAAACCTAACCCTCACCCTTTGGCCATTCAACTCTTGTGTATTGACTTCCCTACTCCTCCCACACCTCACATCATCCCTCACAGACTCCCTGGCTTCCTTGAATCTCTTATGCCACTCAAAAACTGATGCTCCATTCATACAAGATGGTCGAAAAGCAGTCTGAAGCATTCCATACGTTTCTGTGGCATTTTTTCCGAGTTTAAAACTCAATTTTATTGCATATCGTTCTTCTAAAGTGTCAGATTGCATTTTTGAAATTCACCAGCTGTGATAATCAGGTTTAGTAGGGTGTATTCCAATTCCTGCTGTAGCTGTTCATTTGAAGCTGAAATCATAAAAATTGGTCAGTCATCTCATAAGATACTGAATTTTCAAGACAATTTTAAAGGTCCATATGAAATAAGTCTGGAAACTTATCATATGCACCTCGTATTCCTTGGAATAGCGTGATTGGAGAAATAATCCACACAGACTATCTTGGGATTAGTGTCTCTGATTTTGTACAGGAGCTTCAACTGAGATTCAAGGGCTTTATAACAGATTGGAAAACCTTGATTAATCAGTTTTATGAGCTTCTGTAGATTCTTATCTTAGGTGGTGCTGACTAGCCTGTCTTTGGCCTGTTCACTTACAGCAAGAAATTCTAATAGATTCACATCACTGCAATGAAACTGATATTTGTTGTCCTCAACTGTGGTTTGTGGAATAGCATCAGCAATAATTACATCACTGCCCTTTTTGTATGTTATTTTGTAGTCAAAATTCTGTATTGAAAGCATCATTCTTAACAGTCTTTTTGGTGCTTCTCTTAGAGGCTTGTTGCTGATTGTTTCTAATGGTTTGTGATCTGACTATTGCTACATGTCTTCCATAGCAATAGTCACTGAACTTGAGAAATCCAAACAGAACAATTCTCACATCTTTTTCAATTGGTGCATAGTTTTTTTCATAGACATTCCTAACCCTTGACTTGTATGATACTAGTTTCCAATTCTGCAAGCGGACAGCTCCAACGCCTACATCAGACATGTCAGTCTGTATCATGACTGGCTTTTCTAAGTTGTAGCAAGTTAGGACAGGTGTATTTGCTATAGCTTTCTTTATGTCTTCAAATGCTCTTTGTTGCACCTCCACCCATTGGAAAACCTAGTCCTTCCATGTTAATCTGTTTAAAGGTTCACATTTTTTGTCAGCGAATGGTCAAATTTCAAAAAGTATTTAACAATTCTTATGAAGCGCCTTTAATGATGCAAATCATGAGGTACTGGGAATTCTGAGATAGCCCACAATTTTTCTTCATCAGGCATCATGCCTGTGTAAGTCAGTGTATGACCCATGTAAGTAACTTAATCTGTGATGAATTTGCATTTGTTGAGGTTAATTTTGATATTTCTTTTTCGGCATCTCTGCAGTTATGCTCGTAATTTCTGATTGTGGTTATTGATGGCTTGGTCTGAGTTGTTTCTAAATCCTTCAACCAGACAATCATCTTGAATAATGCAGACCCCATTTACCCCTTGGAATTTTTGTTTGGAATGCCTTGCTGGCTGGTATGATACAGTCTTTTGTATTGATAATTGATAATTGTATTGATAATTTTGTATGGACAGTCTTTTGTATTGATAATTGCCCTGGGCCATTTTAAAGGCAGTCAATTCTCTTGCCTTTTCGTAAAATTTGCAATGCTAGAATCCACTTCTTATGTCAAATTTGCTAAATTTTATTGCTTTTTTATTTGCAAACCTGTGTATGATGGATTCCAAGCTAGGTACCTGGCATTGGTAGTTGTTAATCAGTACCTTGTTTGATGGTATGGGGTCTAAACATCGGGAGCTTTCTGCTGTGTTTTCTTTCGATTACATAGCTGTTGAGCCATGAGCTGGGTTTCTTAATTATATTATCTCTTATCATCTTTTCTAGATCCTGCTTAAATTGTTATTGTAATGCAAATGGGACACTTTTTATGGGTTTTTATATAGGAGCTGTTCAAATCCTGGATGAGACAGCATTTCACATAGCACTAATACCCTTGGGAAAGGTATGAATCCAATTATTCTGTCTCCAGCTATGGGTAAATAGTAGGGCAGACTGGGTTCTTCAGCCTTGGTGAGACAACTAGTCTAGGAGAAGGAAAACTGAATTCAAAACTGTTAAACTCTGCTTAAAAAATGACCTTGTGTCATATCCTGCCCGAGCAGAGGGGTTGGTAAATATGGTTATATAGGAGCTGCATCTGCCTCTGTTTGGAGTGTTTATTCACCTACAAACTCACCAATTCTCTCTTCAAAAACGTCCAGGAATTCTAGTAAAATCTCTTTGATGGAATCATAGATATCTAATTTTCTGATGTCTTTCAGGGCTTGTTCTTTGAGGTCATTGCATTCTGCAGCTGAAACGGTCAAATCCAACCAATCTAGGTTGAACCGTATTAAATTCAGCTTTTGGCAGAGATTGCAGTTTAAAATCGGTTGTACCTTTTCATTCATGACCATGACTGAGGCTATCACTTTTCTTTTGTTGACAGGATTAATGAGTTCTACCTTTATAGTTCCTTCAGTTCAAACCTTTTTTCTTCCGTATACTGACATATCAAGTTTCTTTCCTTTCTTTAGTAAGTGCTTCATTTTCTTTTCTTTGACGAATGTTGCAGGAAATATATTTACAGTTGCTCCGGAATCTAACATGAATTTAATTGGCTTGCCATTTAATCATAAATTCACGTGAACCTTATTAATTGTCTCCCTTCCAATGTGAAAACATTCATTGACATCTTGTTCCTTGCACTTACCCTTACATATCTTTGATGGGGCAAAATGGTTCTTTCTTTTGCATTTAAAACATTCCTGACCATAAGCCGGACAGTTTCTTATTCCTTTCATGTGGTTTCTCTGATAATAGAGGCAATCATATTTCTTTTAATCTCTTCCAGTCACATTGATATCTTTCTCATATGTGTCATTGTCAACATTTAATTTGTCATATTTTTTAATTTTTTGCAACTGGATTTTACTTTGTTCTGCATCAGTCAATACACTCTGTCAGGATTAAATCAGGTTCCCTCAGGAAAATTTCTCATGTTTTTCTATCCTGTATTTCTTTTAATATCTGTAATTTTATCATATCATTCTTGGTGATGTTGTTCCATTCACAGTCTTTAGAACTCAATTTCAAATTCAACAAATACTCCTCAAAGCTCTCATTTTCACTTTGGTCTTGTCATAGGAATTCTACTCTGTATACAGTCAATGTTTTCATAGGTTTGCAGTAGTCCTTAAATGCTTCAATAACCATTTCGAGTGTTCTTCTGTTGTCATTTACAACCACTTCTCCTTTTGTGTTCTTGACTTTCAGACTATGGTAAATTTGCTGACCTTTTCTTCCTAAAAGATAGATAAACAAACTCTTTTTCTTCTTTACAACATTCACAGTTTTAGTGGCGTAGTATTTGCCTTCCTCTTAGAATTTCTGAAGTTCAAAAAACAGAGTTGCTTCTTCAAGCCACTCATTAAAAGCTTTGTGTAAATTTCTCGCTGTCCAGTCAAAACTTTGGAGTGAGTTGATTGACATCATTTTGTAACCTTTTTTTTAAGAAAAAGAACAAAAAAAAACAGTGTAGTACTCATTAAGTTTATCTTCCAGTTTGATTCTTCTGACACCATGTTATGCAGAAATAGCTCCAGGCCATGTGTGTCTATTAATGTAAGTCTTTGTTGCCCCCATCTTGTCTGTCAAGTGTCCTGCAGTTAAAGGCCTCTTCAGGTCAATACAATATTGGGTCGCTTAGGTATACAAGTTGACCAACACTATGAACCCTTGGTATAGAGATTTGGGGGAGTTCCAACACCTATAGTATATGTCAATCTAAGCTCAGATTATAACCAAAATATTTCTCAATGATCAGAGTTCAATCTTTGATAAAAGCCAAGACCAAAATCCAAGTCACTCTCTACTAAATTGGAAGCTTACCATGGTATAATCTTCACTTTTTCTTGTTAGTCTTGTAGAATAGATAACCAAGAAATTCCCACTAGATGACCTAGAAACACTTTTTTTCTCATTGTAGCAAGGCTTCATGACACTTCCATAGAGAAAAGAACACATGGCACATTTATCACTTTAATATTAGAAATTGGGATAATTCAAACATTATATTGGACATGAACACAGACCACATAAAAACTATCCTCCAATCACAATATGAAGTCATTTTGCTTTATTTTCATATATCTTACTATGATAAAAAATCATTATGTGCTGTTTTTGATGGGTCATAATCAAATAAATGAATTATTGGTATATGTTTGTTTCTGTCTCCAAGTCTGAATTTGACATAAAATTGATTTCTCATAATAAACAAGTTTATGAGTAGTATGCTGTATTATTATCAATTTTGCACCACTTACAAACTGCTACATTGTAAATCAATATAAGCACTAAAAAAGAGAACTCAATTTTTAACAAATAAATTTACTGATAAATAATTCACAAATACACTTTTACTTTTTTTAAATTCAAATTTGTAGTCATCTTAATTTTCCCGTATATTGTTATTTATTCCCCGATTTCAACAACATTAAAAATATACATTATTTCTTTATGTCGCATTGTTAATAGTACTTCATATTTCTGCAATTATGCTTATATTCAGTGAAATTTACAAGGGTACATCTTTAACATAAGCAGTTAAACATTTTTTGCTGGAAACAGTAAATAAGGATGTTTATAATATCCTGGTATCACATATCTGTATAAACTTTAATATTATAAAGGTCTTCATTTGCTAATTCCAACAAAAAATTCTTCAACTGTTTATGATACTATTATTTGATATAAACTTCTCAATAATATACAAATGAACATTTGACATACAATTTGAAAAAAGAAACTATTTGTAATAATGTTTCATTCTTACCTGAATGGAAAATTTTTGCCAAGGTGCAACAGCAGGTTTCAGCATTGAATTTGGATTTTAATGGGCAAAATTAGTCAAATGAATTTTGCATTTATATGTTTCAATAACATATTCTTTGTTGTTCTTTTTTCTTTTAATCAAATTTTATTTCCACAATTTCACTGAAGATGAATATAATAAAATGATAAGCATTCTTATATGTTGTAATTGGAGATTTGTATTTAATTTTGTGTTCATTTTTTTCCTGGGTAAACACCTATTAAGAATCTGATCAATCTTAATTCACAAGTGGTCTTTTCAGTGATTTCCTTATCTTTGCTGTTTTCTTATCACAATTCATTACACTGGAAAAAAATAAGTTTATTCAATCAGTCACTATTGGAAATTTATATAATCCAACTTAAAATATTTTGTTAATTTTTTTAACCAACGTAATACTTACTTTTTTTGTGTGAAGTTTTATAAGAAAAATGAACACATAGCTAAGTCAAATTTATATTGCACATATTCAAGAACCCATACACATATATACATACATAAACCCAAATAAAAGCACAACTAAATTAATACTTAGCTTAGGTTTCTTTGTTTTCTTTTCAAAGAATACTTGACCTCGAAGTTTCATGTGTAATGTTGGTTATTTGAAGTGACGTCATTCCATTTCGAAAATTTTTGTTGTCTGTGTCATTATTTGTCATACATGTCTTTTAAACAACGTCTGCATATTTATAGTTAGAAAATTAATATTTACACAAAGACAGCTTTTTATTCACAACCAATAAAAACGTCCTTTTAATTATTCTTAAAAATTAATACTTGTGAGAAGTTATATTTATTTTATTTATTTATTTAAATTCAATAATTTTGTTTTATATTGTAAAATTATATTGAAGGAATATTTATTTCTAATATCACATAACAATTTTTAAACTCATTTATACCATTCAGGTCACAAAAATATTTCTCAACACTTCAAACAATTTTCTTTCAAAATAATACATAAGAAGTTTTGTTAATTCATTTTGAATTTATATACTTAACTGGAAAGCAATAATTAGTGTGATTTGTAATTACTTGATTAATATAAGACTTATATTTTCAAATACTATGATGTTTACAAAGTTTACATATATTCTCAACATAAATAATGTAGAAATATTTTTACATATTTCATACATAATTGTTGAATATTTCTACAAATTGAAATCAGACACAAAAATCAATGAGTTCAAATCTTTGCAAACCATTTTTGTTGAAACAGTATTTAATCTTTTCTATGTTATTTCATTTTCCTAAAATTTTGACAAGTGAAAATAGAGCATATATAGTATTCTCAACTGTAACATTTTTGCTATTGCTTTTCCTACTTTCATTGAATCATTAATTAATCTCACTTTACTCATCTGTTAACCATTCCAGTCATTTGTATACTTTGTCAATATTTTTGGGTATTACTAGTTCAATTAGAATGTTCTATAAACAATACGTTAGCTGGATTCTTTTTAAAAACTCAGCATAATTTCTAATTAAATTAGAAAAATTAATTGCATGATAATTATTTTGAAAAATAATCTGTTATCAATAATTTCAAATTATTAATTATAAATAAATATATACAAGGAAATTGCAATATAATTATTGTGCAAAGTTTATCTAAGTTAATGCTCATTCCATTAAACATACTCTATTTTATTTCATGGCAAATGAATATTTTTCTTTTCAATAAACAAGTTTCCAAGGAGTTTTCTTTTTACTCACCACCCATCTTAAGAGCCCCATTGATCAACAAATAACATCTTTCAGCAGAATTATATAAGACATTTGTCTCAAGTGCTTTTGTGCATTAACACATAAAAAAAGATAAAACTGAAGGAAAATGAACCGTAGAGATGACAGATATAGAAGGGATATATATATAGAATGAAATACACGCAGAACCACCATTCCCATGTGATTACACAAAATCAAGAAACCATTGTTATGACATCAACAGCCAAAATTAAACGCATTTTTAAATCACAAACTGCACTAAAATGAAGATGAACGAACGTCCAATGTAATGTTTGCTTTTAGTTGATCTGACATATATATATAGATATATATTTCTTTTAAATACCATCTGATGGCAAAAGCTGCTTGGTAGCACCATGAGTGGCAGTACTGCCTTGAGCTACCGAAACTGTGTTATCGCCTTGGTCGCCGGCTGATGAGGACAGCTAAATGTGCTTTCACGCATTATGAAAAAAAATAAATAAATAAATTTGTGAATTCTTTATGAAGGTTTAGTAACTTAATTTCAAAAGAATTTTTATATTAATGAAAAAATGCTCTTTATTTTCATTAATTCCTCATTCTCTATTTCTTTAAAGATAACATATAATGAAATTAGTAAAATTCTAATTTTAGTTAACAGTTTTTATGTCAGGGGATTATTGTATTGGTTGCAGTATACCTAATATTAAAGTCAGGTATTATTTAAATTCAAAGAAGGGATCTTTTAGCATCATTTTAATATGTTAAAATTTTATATATGCATATATATATATATATAAACATCAGTAAAAATAACTAAAACATCAGATATATTTTGGAATAAATTTATAAAAGTGAAAAATAAAAATTCTAAGGTTTTTATAGTAAATGCTACACATAACTACTATCATAAAAGCCATGGAAAGATTTTTACACTTTATGTTAACATTAACAGTTATTTAAATTTATTCTTCTTTCAAAAGGATCATATTAAAGTATCCACTTAAAAATCATTCTCAATGCATTCTGATGACATACATAATATATTTACATTTAAAAATATTTCTACATTACATTGTTACACATCAAAGTTTTCTTATCATGCACATCTATGAACTGACATTGACTGAATGATGAAGGTTATTGTTTGAAGTTTTCCCACAGTTCATTTTCATTCATGTATACATCTTTACAATTTCAGGTAATATTCAGTTCATAATTTAACAAATTAACTATGTATGTAAAACACATTATATATAATGGATGTAGGTGGCAACTTAGAAAAATCAGAAAATGTCATTTTTATAAAATATTGCAGCCAAAGAAAATGACATTTCATCACTTAAATGTATACAGGTATCTTTCGGTTTTGTTAGGCTGACTTTTATAACATATCAATCCTTCTGGGTTATTCAATGCTAAATCCTATTTACAGATAGATTGATAGATATGATTGGTAAGTTTGTGGGTAACATTTTCAAATGAGCCAGAGCTTATTTGTTTACACACAGTTATATAATTTCAAGTATTTTAATCAAACACTAATACTTCTATTTAATATTAATCATTCAGTTTCACACTGTTACATCATTTCAAATACTTCTATTTACTGTGTTGGATTGTTTGGAGGGGGTACCTACTAATGGCATATGAGCCTTCGACAAATTATCAGAAAATATTAATAAGCTCGCCAGTGAACAGCAACAGTAGATTGACCAATCAGAGGTGATAACATATGAACAACAGCAACTTAATGCAGTCTTGTTACATAGAAGGCATATCTTTTGTATTACACAACTAAAAACAAGATGGCTTGACCAAAATTTTGTTTGTTTTGTTTTTGTTAAATTAGCTGACAGGAGCAGAGCGAATAACATAGCGTTAAAAAGAGGTAATGCCTGAATTTTTCTACACAGTTGCAAAATACACATGTGTAGATGTATATAAAAAATGCTTTATATATACCAACTTTTAAACAAACCATTTTCAGTACATGTGGCAACAAAAAATGGTGCGCACATGAGTTTTGAATGTGACAACTGCCAATTAATTTACCCTAATGGAGCAGTTTTCAACATTACACAGAGAGGACATTTGTATTATCTGAAAAATATTGTTTCTGCCAGAAATGCCACTTACAACTTGGCCTAAAATATTAGGCCACTGTAATGAATCTGATATTAAAAAGTTACCCAACTTTCAATTTCATCAACCCTGCCGAGAACTCACTTAGCACAATATTAACATTTGAGAAGTCCTGGAGCATTAGGATGATTGTCTTTATCAATCTTTCACTGAATTCCCATACGTACATAGGAAAAAAAATATAAATCTGGCAGGGTCATATCTTTTAAAGTAGACTTGAAACCCTCACAAAATTCTTTGGAGAACTTAAGCAGTTACAGTATATGCCAGGAAAAAAATATTCTGAAAATTGAAGAGGACACATTTTCTACAGACTGGCTACATAGATAAAATTGATGATTTGGGGGCCATTCTTTTGGGTGAGCAAAATTATATTTTCTATCAGGTATAGGGGGAAAATAATTAAATATTTGGATTCTTCAGTCCTTATTTGTTCTTCCTACCAAATTTCAGAAATATTGAATATGTGGAAGTATTTTATTTTTAATTTTTAAAAAACGCTGAAATTCTGTGACGTTTCATGGCCTTAATTTAGAAGCAAAATATGAAAATTTTACACCCCCTTAAAATTAGAAGGTCTAGCACAAAATAATTTGGTACTTTTTCCTAACTCATGAAGGGGAATATTTGAGCCAAATTTCAAGTTACTTGGTGTTGGTGGGTGCAAATTTCAACTTTTTCGGGTGTTTTGACATGGAATGACCCCTACTTTTTCTTTTCATCATTGGTCTTGGATTGTATTCTTTAATCCAAAATCTTGTTTTTACCCGAATTAATAACTACATGTAACTATAATGATTTAGTTGATATTTCTATAACTCATTTTAAACCTAAAGTAATTGCAAGGCATGAATGTTTCAAGTTTTATCATCAGAAGTAAGAAATAAGGGAAACATTATTTGCTGACATTGTGGTTGTCCGGTTGGTTGGTTGGTTGGTTGGTTTTATAGCATACCAACCATTGTAGGTACATTAATGCCATGTTTGTACATATGTATTAAATATATATATGATTTGTACATCAAAAGTTTGTAGGCAAGATTTTAAACAAGCCAGAGCTCATTTGTTTGCTCACAGTTCCTTGGTTTCCAGTATTCTATCTAATGTGACCCTATTGATCAGTCAAGGATATTTATTGACCATCAAAATATGAATTACTCAAAGCGGATTATAAAAGAATGTAATCAGTACATTGTAAAAGTGAAAATAAACAAAAATCAGTTCAGAAAGGAATAAATCAGGAATATATTGTTTTGACCAGAAAGAGAATGAAGAAAAAAATATTAAAAAATGAAGAGAGGATTGTCATTCATTTGTCCTCATGAATTAGAAACTCAAACAGTTGTTTTGACTACAAAGCAGGGTAAGTAGGAATCAGCTCAGTGATTTGTCCTGGAGGCCAAGCTTGTCTATCAGCGGCCTGAGAATGAAATCCGGGAAGAGCAATTTTTTTAAAAATTCAAGCATCGAAAATTTTGATTCATTTCTCTTTTCATTATTATTGAACAGTTATTTTCGTCATGTCATGAACATAAACTTGTAAAAATTCCAAATTTGGAGAGGAATGCTTCTTTTGAGTAAAAGTCAGAGAAAAGCAGATATGTAGGGTGTGACATAAAATACATGGATTCTCCCCCCTTGAAGAAGAGTTCCAGGAAAAGAGCATGATGAGACCGCTAGATTCATGTAATTCGGGGCTCTGGCCTTGAGCCAGACTGCCCAAAATGGAGAGGCAGACTAAAGCCATATTATGAGTTGCTTAGTCTTATTGATATACAACAATATAAAAGAAGAAAAAAAAACTGAGATAAATGGTAATAAAATTTCATGGCTTCCTTAAATAAGCTTTTACTTCTGCATAATTATTTGAAGTGTTTGTGTTTCAGATTTTTTCAGTGAATTTATGAATATTCTATACAAAGTTTAAAGAAAAAATGTAGAACAATCTGTGAGTGGGGAATAAGGTTCTGGCCATAACTAATGTAGTAAGAAATCAAGCCATTTTGACTAAAACATTTAAACTTCTTTGTTTACCACAATATTTCATTTACACTGATTACCACTTTCTTGTGCCATCAATTATCTAAGAAAACTCCATCTACTAAGTTTTTGGAGGGTGAGGATAGGATGAAATTCCAAATTGAACAATGTTCATATGCCAACTACCACCACAAAACACACGGATCAAACAAGCTAATACGGCAGAATAGATGAGTGATGTGACAACTGATGCAAAAAAATATTAAAATTATTTGAGAAATTAAATTTCAGCTTTTAGAATAAGTGTCCTCACATCATGACAGAATTTTGTCTTCTGTGAAATGATTAGCTTAACACTGGGTACATTCTTTTATAAAAAATAGATGGCATGGCAGATAAATAGAATCTCTAAATGACAAATAAATATTAGATAAAAACATATATACTTATGTTCTTCTATAAGTCACAAACTTTTTCAGTCAATGCTTTTGAGCTATAATAGCTTTTTAGTAAAATTAAGTTTGAAACCATTTTTTTAGAAATATATAAATTAACACACTGACATATTAACTTATTACTAGACATTTTCTGTTTGCCTATGCTAAAAGGTGTCCCATAATATATTGCCAAATCATATATTGTATAAGTGATAAATGACATATTCACTAGACATGCAAACAACACATATATGAATATATTCACTTATCTCAGACAGTTCATAACTGCCAATCTGCTTATATCCTTCTTTTCTTCTATTTGCATATTTTCAGCTTGCTAAGCATTTGAAAACTTGCTAAGCATAAGAAAACTGAATTTTTTACCTTTCTTTCAGGATTATGTAAATCAAAAAGCTAGTAAATAAACTTCCTTTTCAAAAATTATATAAACTTTAACGACTGTACAAAAACAAAGAATTTCTCATTCTTACTCACATAGGAAGAATAAATGTCTCATTAGAAAAGTTTATACTTATGGAAAAGATGATCTTCAAAGGAGTATAATTAAAACACTTGCATTCCTTCAAAAACAAAATAATATCCAATGAAAAGCTATGCAAAATACAGTTATAAAAATATTAATCTTGTGAATAGGACTAATATGTTGAAACATATCAGCTACATTTATTTAGTCATCAGTTATATTTTTATTAGCAAGGACTCAGTTGCAACGGTTAGGGTGAGAGTATAAAAACAGGATTTTTTAAGTTAAATAAAATAAATCTCAAAAGATAAAAAAAATATCATGAATACTTTGTTTTCTTCTTATAGACCAGAGACCTAATTTTGAAATTTAAGCTAAAAAGTTGCCTGAAAGAGCAAGATTTTACTTTATTATCCAGGTTTGTTTTGTTTTTTTCTTTAGTCTAAAACAGCACATTTATATGAACCCATCTGACTTTGTGTTTTAAAAACAAGTAAAGATTTTATTTCTATAGGGACATTTACATAGGTAGAAAATCAATATTCAATATTTTGTATAAGTAAAACAAATCAAATAAAGGATGGAGTGTATTCATGAAAAAAGATATCTCAAATTTGGAATATTAACTCATTCTAATACATGTTTTATTTTATTAGATAAGTATCAAACATTTTCTTAAATCCAATAATTGGTTATTTCATTGAGTTTTAAGATCAGAGTGTTTTTGATTCTTTTTGGCATAACTTTTTTCAGAAACTATTCAGAATTTTGTTTGTTTACACTAATACACCTTTCATTGTTGTGTGTTTTGTCCACTTTGGGCTCATGTAGAGATGTGGTAAAATATGGCACTTGTGTCACGGTAGGAACCGGAATGGGTATTCTTTGTAGAGAAGAGGGTAGAGTTGAATTGGATTGCTTTCCTTTGACCTTGGATCATATTATGACATTTCCCACCTTTGTGATAATGTTTTGTTTTGTTTAAGTTGTTATTTTGTTCTAATTTTTTTTTTTTTGGTGGTGGTGTTTCTAATGTTAGTGCATTTATGTATATGTATGTATGTATTTAGTTATTATGTGATATTGTATGGCGTCTAGTATTTTTATGGTATCTTGTCTACCCTTCCTATTATTGTTGTGTAGCTTTGTAGATGGTATACTTTCTGTAATGTTAATGTTGGTCATCTTTCTCTAAGTGTGGTTGGGTATTCTGTTGGATTTTCTTGTGTATTTGATCCCTTGTTTGCATTGTAATAACCTCCCTTTCTTTTGTAGTGTCTGTGTGGGTGTTGGAGATGGTGTCTCCTGTCTTGGTATGTGTGTTATGTTTATGGTAGGTCTTGCTTTGAGGTGTTCCCTTGTTTGTTGGTATATCTTACCTCAGACATTTATTAGGTATGTCCTTGGTTCTTTGATGAATTTGGGTCTATTAAGGACTGTGCCAGGTATCCATATGCTGTGTAGCATGTCTTTTGCATAGATCAACTCCATGGTGTCCAGTATTTCTTTTTCCTGGCTGGAATGCCAGTCATAATTGTTTTTGCTTTGCCTCATTTTGTTTATTTCTTTGGAGTTTAAAGGTGTGTCTCCTTTCCAGGGTGGTATGATTGTAGCCCCACCCCCTCTACTGAAGACAACATTGTTCTGCATCTTCTACCAAATAGTAGTTCATATGAGGATGGCATGTTGTTATTTATTGGGGTTGCTCTTTACATCCATAATGCTGTGTATGAGCACTTCTTTTCCTCCTGGGCCTTCTTCAAAGGGCCTTGATTATTCTTATTGCTCTTTCTGCTACTCTGTTTGATGGTGTTATGTTATGTTTGAGTTGTGACACCCCCTCTTAAACCTTTCACTCATGTACTGTGAACCACAGTCAGCCATGATGGTTATCAGTAATCCATATGCTGTTGGAACCTGGGTGAATTACTCATAGACAGTAGTAGCTGATGAGTCTGGGAGTGTTTTGACTACTGGGATACTTGAATAGTAGTCTACCACTAGGAGATATTTACATCAATCTTGCTCATTGATGTCCATACCTATTATAGCCCAAGGGTGTATGGAGAAATCTGGCTGCATCAGTTGTAGGTTTGGTTTGTGCTGGTTGATATTTGCTGCATTCGCTGCATGCTTTTACCATGTTCCTGATGCTCTGGTTTATCCATGGCTAAAATATAGACACCCTTGGAAATAGGCTGCATTTTGTTTCTTCTTGGTGGTCTGTGTGTCTTTCAAAGACTGAGAGTTTCAGCACTTCTGGGACTACAATTCTGTCCCCCTTGAGGATTAATCCATCGTCTAAGATGCGATTGCATATGAAGGGCCAGTGTTCATAAAGTGTTGTTGGGTATTATTTTCTATATTCTGACCATTCTCTGTATATTGTGTCCTTCAACAGGGTTCATTGTTGGGTCAGCTATTAATGCCTCTTTTATCCAGTCTGTGTTTATTATTTTCCTGTTTGTCATTATGAAGTTGATGCTGTACTGTTGTGGTGTACCTTTTCTATTTTCATTGAAGCACTCTTGACAAGGCGGCTGCAACTGGAATTGTCTTCCTTGACTGGTACTTGACTTCGATGTCAAATTTTAGGCACTTTAGGATGAACCGGATGGAGTTGATGCTAGATTTTTCTTGAAGATTTGTTCAAGTGATGAATGGTCTGTTTCTACTGTTACCTTTCACCAGAGTAGGTAATATTAAATTTTTGTAGGCCATAAGTGACTGCCAGACACTCTCTATTTTGGATAACCTTGACTCTGTTGGGATGAGGAACCTTGATGCCATTCCTACTGTTTTTTTCGACACACCTTTGGTTGATCTGTCTTATTCATGCCCCCACAATTAGTGTACTGGCATCATATTGGAGAATTGTTGTTGTATTGAGGTCTATGTTATAGTAAATGATTATCTGTGCCTTGTACAGTTCAGTTTTTATTTCTTCAAAGGCTTCTTGATGGTGTTGTTGCATAAGAAGTGCATATTCTTTTTCCACTGTTCTCAAATTGGGGCAGTCATTTGTGATAGTTTCACTGAGAACCTATTGAGGTATGCAATCATTCTCATCAGCATATAGAGTTCTTTTGCATTTTGGGGGAATTCATAGCTTCAAGTTTATCTTCTGTGGGTAATATGCTATGTTTTGTGATAGTGTGGCCTAAAAAGTTTAATCTTTTTTGTTTATATAGGAGTTTATCAGGATTGAATCCAGTGTTGTTCTCCTTGGCTCTTTCCAAGACTTCAGTCATGGCTGTGTCATGTTCCTCTTCTGTTGATCCTGTTACCAAGATATCATTCACTATGCCCATGACATTTGATTCCAGATAATACTGTATCTAGCTTTTGTTGGAATATGTCCTGGGATATAGTTAACCCAAATGATAAATGTTTGTATCTTCCAAATGACATGTTAAAGGTGCATAGCAGACTAAATTGATTGTCTAGTTCTTGGTGACAGTATCCCTTTTTTACATCAATGACGCAGAAACTCTTCTGTGTAGTAAGAGTATTAGCTCATCTAAGGTTTCTGTGCAGGTCCTTTGGGTACATACAGAGTGTAATGTTGGATGTTCCATCCTAGTTTGTGGTTATCTTATAGGTGATGGAATTAACCCAGTCAATTGAGCCTGTAACTTTCCCTATGATGCCCTTCTTTTTCCATTTTTGCCAACTCTGCTTTGTAGAGTGGGAGGATGTGTATTGGGACTTATCTAGGTGGGTGTATCACTGGCCTGGGATTTTCTATCATTTTATTTGATATTTTTTCCCAGGAAAACATTTTGTTGAAACAGATTTTGTTTTACAATAAATTCCTTTCTGCTCATTGTTTTCAGACCAGTTATACTGTCTTTTCATCTCATTTACGTTCACAGAGATGATACCTAATTCTTGAGCCTACCTTCATCCAAAAATATAGATGCGGCTTGGGAGGGGTGTTTACAATGTCAAATCTTGTTACTGTTTGGTTCTTGAGCATTATATTGAGATCAGTCACCGCAATGCTTGTTATCCTTGAACAACCATATCCCTTCAGTATTATGTCGGTTATCCTTATCTTTGGTTTGAAGGGTAACAGCCACATTTGATTTTCTGTTAGGATGCATATGTCTGCCCCTGTGTCCAGTTTGATCTTGATTGTGTGGCTTGCAAATATTTTTTCTGCATATTTAGAGATTGAGCTTACTGTCCCGAAGCTGCTTGATGCTTGTTCATCTTCCTTTGGGAAATCCTCTTACGTCTGGTATTCTTTCTGATCTCCAACTTCACAAAGTTGTTGCAGCTATTTTTTATGTATATTCACATGTAATGTCCTACTTTTCCACAATATCAGCACTGTGATGACCTAGCAGGACATTGATTTCTGTAATGGTGGTTTCTTCCACATCCATAACATTGCTTGTCACTTGTTTCAGATAAATTTGGCGATCCACTGGCCCTGTGGTTCTTGTTTTGGGTGGTGTTGTGCTTTGAGGTTCTGATCATTGCTGTTTGCCCAGGTCTGCATTTGATTTTGTTGGTGAGGGTTTCATCCCTGGGGTTTATGGATAGAACCTCCATCTCTGCTAAGATGCTCTACTCAATTTTTGCCGGGTTGTATACTTGTTTATAGGTGAGAGTATCACCTATATTGATGGTGTCTCTGTGGACTTGGTCAGACACAATGCTGTAGACCAGTATATCCCACATCATTTCGTCTTTCATCTGTTCAGAGTACCCGGCCTCCGTGATCAGTAATTTTGCTTTGGTGACAAATTCATCTGTTGTCATTTTCCCTTGTTTGAGGCCTCTTAGGTTGAGAATTTAGTTATTTTGGGGTTTGCAGTATGTCTCCTGCTTTTCAAAGACAGGGTCGATCCTTAGAGTTGTCAAAGGTGGCGGTGTTGTAAATTTTCAGTCCCTTGGCATCAATCTAAAGAAGCATATGTCTAACCTAATGGGCCTCCTCTGTATAGAAAATCAGCTCCCATTTTTGTTTAATTTGTTTGAATTTTCTATGATCGTCTACTGAACTTGCTCAGTCCATCTTTGGAGGTGTAAATTTGTCTGAAATTCTCACATGTTATTATTTGTTAAGTACAAAGAATGAGGTTTTTTCATAGGTACGAGAGTTTAATATCATAACGTGCATGTAGTAATGTAAGGTTTTATCACTTTGGGTTTTTTTTGTGTTGTTTTATTCCGCGGCTGTTTTCTGGTTCTCCCAGATCCTGGTTCAATTAGGAGTATTTTATTTCATTGCTCTTCCGACACAATCTTGTGTGTTTTGTTCACTTCAAGCTCATGAAGAGATGTGGTAAAAATCGTGGCATGTGTGTGATGGTAGGAACTGGAACGGATATCCTTTGTTTATCTTTATAGAGAAGAGGGTAGAGTTGGGTTGGGTTACACACCAGTACTAACAATCTTTCTAATACAATGAAGTCAATACTTATTCAGAAAGAACAAATTAGACTGTTAGAATTATTAATCCTTCGATTGACATGCAAAACAAAAAAATAACTACACAGACAAACGACAATAACAGAATTTGTAAATATATAGTTTTATCAAAAAAATTGTAAATAGTTATTTTACAATGGAAGTGTTTACAGATAGTTCAATTGTTTTGTGTTTTGTTTTTGTTTTTTTACTTTTAAAATGAGGTTGTTTTAGAAATTTTGTCAGTAATCATTAAGTCCCTTTAGTGGATTATAAAGTTCATGGGTTTTGTTTTTTTCGTGGGGGGGGGGGACTTTTGATTTTTCTCTAACGATTACACATCCAAAGTTGAAAAGCAACTGAGTTTGCAAAAGTCTTAGAAAAATCAAAAGGTACAAGGACTAGTGACAGGTAATAAATTAAAATTTCTCTAAGACAATTGTATGGTCCTTTTAGAAAAACAAAGCATTTGTCTGATAGCCATTACAGGAGATCATAAGTTTTTTTTCTTTCACCTAGGGTGCTAACTGCTGAGAATTTTATTGGGATAATGGTTGAGTGTTTATTTATGGGAGTTGCCCATAGCCCTTTAATTAGTTCTAAGATACTGTTAAAAACTAGTGGTCTTCCGAGGAGAACAAGTGACAGCAAGTTTCTTTATTAAATTTCAATTATTATTGCTATTAACTATTATTTTTTTTATTATTATTACTGTTATTTTTTATGTATACATATTTCTATATTTCTAAACATTACAAATTTGAATCCCACATATAGTCATCACACGAAATAATTTTACATGACTTCCTTTATATATAACCATAGTCGAGGGTGACCCGAAGGCTCCCTTTTCGATAGCTACTACACCAAGGTGTAGGGGAGGGCGCTACTCCATTCCCAGGATTGCTCCACTTTACCCTTGAACCGTACCTTATAATGCTGAGTGTTAAGCAAGGTGGTATCAAGTTCCATTTTTAAAGTCTTTGGTATGACTCGACCTGGGATTGAACCCAGGTCTCCCGCAGTAACAAGTAAAAAATGAAATATTAATCCTCAATCGATAAAAACTCAATTATGTTCAACTTTTAAGCAATAGATATGAAAAATATTTATTTACTAAGCTTAGATTAGTTGTGGCACAAGGACAGAAGGTTAGAGCACTGAAAGTCACGAATTAACATCTGCATTAATATACAAGATGAATATAACAATTGACACCGGAGTAAGTAAATAAATAAATAGAAAACTTTTAAAATTTAATCTCAACAGCGAATATAAATATAACAAAAATAACAGAAACAGCAAAAAAGATTGTAACAAAATTTCCATTATTTTCTCAAAAAAATCTTCATTGAAAATTTTGTAGAGATTTTTTATGCGATTTACTCTTCGACGATCTTGTTCTTTATTTATGATTTACTTATTAAATATACTTCGAAAAATTGTTACTCATTGAAGTTTTCTTCTTTTAAAATAAAATTTACCTAGTTTTAAGTTTGTTCGTTCGTTACGGATGATTTATTTTGGTAACAAAAAAAAAAAATTAAAAGCAACAACAAAGTTTATTTTCATGCTGACTGTTATATGAGGTATTTTGTTTTTGTTCTTATTTAAATTTCAATGCCATGTTCTTTAAGCTTTTTAAAGAAAAGTTTAAGTAATTTGATTTAATTCATGTTTATTTGTTCTTTTCTAAAAAAAAAAAAAATATATTTTTTTTTTTTATTAGAAATATTTACTTTTAGTTCCCATTAATATTTTCTTTATAGACTAATGTATTCGTAGGAAGAGAAAACTAAAATAAAGTCAAAATACTCACATTTTCTTATATTGGAAATTCCAGATACCTTTTATTTTCGAAAAATAAATTAGTTCATTGTAAACAGCTGAAAGGTGCTTGATGATGATCATGATCCGACTGAGTTTGCGACTTAACTTTATATATGGCGATTTAGAAATATCGAATAGGTTGCAATTATTCCAATGCGTTAAGTTAAAGTAAATTTCTTCTTCACTGATAGATGTGCTCTGATTTATTTGACCAGCAAAAGTTCAGTCAATTCTTTTGTCCATCTCTCTGAAGAATAAACAAAAACTAGAAAAAAAAAAAAAAAAAAAAAAGACGTCTCTAAGTGACGTCTGCTTCTTAGGAATTTCTATTTTAATGTTTTGTGTTTTGTCGCTGCCTTCCAAGAATAAATAGACAATTCTTACGAGTTTTTAATGAACCTGTAGATAGTGAGATAGTTGATGAGTTAAATTAATCGATAATCAGTGAGTGATATAAATAGAAAGATTGGCAGAAGTGACAATGATACATACCTAGATAATGAGTGAATGAGATTTTTTTTAAAACTATCCATGTGTGTGGATCGTTTTATGACGTCGGAATTAGTAAACAACATTCAGATATTTCCATGTGGAACAAAAAGAATTTTCCGATATTTTAAAACAATAATGAATTACCTTCAATAAAACTAATACTCTTTCTCAATTAAAATGTATCTACTGTATTAAAAAAAATAGAAATAAACAATGATTTCATTTCATTGCAGTTTCTGTGATTTACCACACTTAAGATTTAACATTTGTTTAGAAGACATATCGTGTGAAGGGTCAGGGTTCAGTTGACCGACATGTATGCCGAAAAGGAGGGTAGGTCCCTTAAGAGGGAAAATTGTGATGTCGTAAAAAGTAACTGTTACCTGGGGGGGGGCGAAAATTAAGTAAATAAGCGAGTACCCGGTTGTATTTTTGTAATTTATCTCTTGTATTTTTTTAGTAGTTCTTAGTATTTGACAATAAACATAATAAGTAGTAATTATTCTAATTCGCAGTTTATTATTTTGAAGTGCATAACTGAATCTATTTGCAAGGCACAGTTAACTGTAATTGTTCAGTATCGCCCATCTTTATTAAATGCTGAAATGACTTGATTAGTTGTCTGGAGTTAAAAGTTAATAGCAAAAAAAATGACGATGGAATTTAGAAAAATTCTTAAACAGAAAACTCGGTAATTTTGACAAAGTAGTCGATTAAAATTTTATTTTAGGGGTGTATGGACCCAATTTATATATTATTAAAAATATTGGGGCCGGATAAAACCCCAGTTATATCAATAAAAAAGGGTCTACACCATCTTCCAATATTTTATTTGTAAAAGTTTTTTTTAATTGTGTATTTTCCACTATTTTCTAGTAAATCGAATCGATTTATTGATGTAAGTCAAGTTCTTGACTCTTTTCGGGTATTTATAATTGAAATAGTCCCCTAAACCGTCCAGAAGGCTCTAAAATCAATCTTTAATCATTTTTCCTCTCATAATTAACGAATTTTCCGAGATGGGCGCCGATGATGATATGCATTTTTTAATACGTTTAAATAATAAATTTATCAAAATATTTAATTTATATCACATAAGATATTGGCGTTTTGAATTCTTTTTGTAACTGAATTACAGGTAGAAAATTTTGAGTGGAAATAAAAAAAAAGTAATTGCACAAATAATACTAGAATCACATAAAAATTAAGTGTATTCGAGAAAAAGTTTTTAAAAACTATATTGGAAGTACTGAAAAGTGAAAGTTTATTTTTTGTGAACAAACATTGAATTTTGGCAATGGGTGGTCAAGGTGGAATGAGGATGTTATTGTTTTATCAGGGTTAGAGTCGAGGTTTGGTGAAATTTTTTATTACCAAAAAAATAAGACCATGTTGATTCACCACCTCCTGCCACCTCATAAGTCATAAGAAATGTAGATTAAAAGTAAAGAATAAATAAGAATAAACAATTCCTTTGACTGAAACTTACTCTTAAAAGTTTCTTAGCTGGATTATAAAAGTAAGTATGAAAGTTTTGAAAGAGTATTTTTTGATTTTGTATATCTTTTTAAATTTGTATTTTAATAATAAAATATAGGGACCGGGACATTGATAAAACGCGCTAAATTTGGCTAAACCTATCAGTGTGATCATTACAGGAGTGCCAACTAAGAAGACACCAACATGTAATATGCTGTTAAAGAGGTATTGTTTAACTGCGTAGATATTCAATGTAGAGATATACCAAATTTTTTCGATCAGAAGAAAAAGTCAAATTTAGATTTTATTTCGAGTTGATAAGAGGTTGAATCGAGAAAAAATTAAGACGTTTTCTTTTTCTAAGAAAATTAAAAAGGAGTTTTGTTTTGATTTTTTTTTAAATTTCTCCTTTTATTTTCTTTGTGGACAAACTGTGAGGTATGTTTATTTATTTTTTTAATTAGATACGAAAGAACATAAATATTTGCGTAAAAGAAAAAATATGAATATAAGGGTCACAAATAAATAAATAGATAAAAATAAAGGCATTAAAACTAAAAAAAAAAAAAAGGGAGGAAAATATTTTTAAAATTGTGCCCGTTACGTTCTTCCACAATCATATATTAATTATCTGGTTTATTACTGTTTGCCCAACATAAGTATTAATCAATTTGTGTGAGATAGTGTAGGGTGTGTGAAGGTTTTTAAAGGGTTAAGCTTTCAATCAGTATAACATCGATCTCCATTTTCAACAATGTAGAAAATTAGCTGAGAAAAAACCGCAACAGAAAACTAAACAAAAAAAAAATTGAGAAAAGGGAATCTGAAAAAAAACATTGTCTTTCTTTCATTCTAAACCCAAGGTACCAAACTGCCGAAAATATTGAAGTTCTTGAGGATATTGCTTTTGAGAAGAGGAAAATCTCATATTTTGTTTTGGCGCGCTATTTAATTCAACACCGAATTTCACCCAATCAGGATGACTTATCCCATTCAGCCCGGACCTTCATTTCCGGCCAGCAAAACGGGTGAGCGGCCAAACACACTCTCTTCGGCTTGAGACGGCGACCAGCACGGACGTGTCTCTGGTCGCCCCTGCTTAGCGATGCCCTTTAGCTAAACAAGCCACCCAGTGCGGACATATCACTGTGGCTTTAACCTTAGCAGCAGCAACATGGACACTCAGCGGGGGAACCTTCTAATTTATGGATTCTTTGCGTCTAATATATTTTGGACCAAGGAATCCCAGTTGAATATGAATTAGATACGTTCAGCATGCCTTCCACAAGCACCACAAAAATTTACTATGTCGATCCGAGCGCCACTCCGCTCTCGACAAGTTCCCATTTCACCTCTGGTCACATTAATGGAGATAACGCCTACTCTTCACAAATACCAGACACACAAAACTACACGGTGGCCTTGAATACTTCCCTCACACGTCCAACGACACGCTGTCATTTCAACATCTAGCTAAGCCATTTCGTCTCAAACATCCAACAAGCCTAAACACCACGAGTCTTGCAGCACCAAGAACAAACCGCCTCAAAGCTGCAAATAAAAACTTTCGCTGTTGTGAGTTACTAAAGCAATAGTCTCGTAATTCATTTGTGTGCCCAAAATATAGTGTTCAGGAAAATAACAAATTCCCTCAACAACCGCTATACTCCTCCTCATAAAAATTATATTGCTGAATAGGATGCTTTCTCCATAATTTCCAAACTTCTGGAAGATTTCATTGAGAAAGTTGATAATCTAGATACTCATGATCGAGTTGATATGAGTGATAAGGATATAAAAATTGATGGGAGCTCTCGGTTGCAATTTTGTTATGGTTATACACCTAATATACAAAGGTTTTTTTTTCCTTTACATTGGCGAGTAACTTCCGAGTTTGTTGTACAAAATACAGCTTTGCATCTCTACAAATGTGCTGATGGTAATTTTATAGTTTTTGATGGAGAGTCTCGTATCACCAAAAAAATGTGCTGACTTAAAATATTCCACTTCAGTATTGAGAAACGAGCAGGAATTAAGGATGTCAGCTCATTACGTCTTAATAACAAGTCCATGACACACCATTAGTTGTGCACTAATATTGAGAACTTGCAAAAAGAAAAATGGTCATTGACTATTGAAAATTCCCCCACACCACCAAAAAAAATAATTAATAAATAAAATTGGCAAACCCCTCACTTTCCATAAGCGATTTCTAATAAGTGTTGATAATGACATTCCAATACTTCAATCAATAGTTAAACTTGCATTAGGGAATAAGAGAGGTGTTGAATACGTTTTAGACAAATGTACACAAAGGTATTCCTACCAAGGCAATAAAAAAATCCATGTACGAACAAAATAATTGTATTCTTTATGTAATTTGTATACATGGAGCTATAATCTTGAAGCTCATTACAATATCAGTCACAAAAATTAAACAGCACCAGTTCATATTCTTATGAAATGAACTTAATTAAAACAATAACCTTCAAGTCACTATGATAATGACGGTATTTCATTCCCATATGTATTTATTATTGTTTTATTGAGTAATTTTATATTTTAAGTGGAGTTGGACTTACAGAAATTGGTATGTCAATTTTTATGAAATTAAGTTTATGACTATTCAAATTAGATTTTTATGATGGTCCAAGTATGTGTATTTCCCAAATCATTTTAGAATTTTTCAGATTTTTGCTAGAAAATATTAAATGTATGATGTCATTAAGAAAAGTGGTGAAGCCTTTACCTTTTTTATTACCACATAACTTGGCAAAACTATTACTGTAGCAGTATTCACTTGTCTGTTAATTAATAAAGATTAAGTAGAAGACAAGTGAATATTGCCACAGCAATAGTTTTAAGATTTGCCAAAATATTTTGGTTCTCTAAATTGAGAAATATTACAAATGTAATTGTACTTGCTTAAATTGTAATTTTACAACTACGGAGTTTTATGGGTACGCTGATTTTGATGTTTTAAGAGTTTTTTGTACGATGTTTATAACTTATTTTTATCAAAATCATTATTCTTACTAAATGTTTATGTACAAATTTATAATATTTAAGCATTTCCCTATTTTTGTATTAAAAACACAATATTCAATAAACATTATCTCACTTTAGAATTCTTTATGAAAGATAAAATGTTAAACGTGGGAACTTTTTGACAGTGTAATTTTTAAAAACAATCTTTAATGTAAATTGCGTTTTTTTTTCCTATGATTAAAATAAATATTTCAGATTATTTTGGACTCTGTTCACTACGGAGAGAAAAGTTGAAAAATAGATAGGATTGATGTTTGGGGGGTATTCTTATGGTTTCCTAGTTTGTCTTTTTTATTATTCATTCTCATTGCTTGTAGTATGGTCAGATACGGCTGGGTGATTTTACAAATTAAAAATATATCCCTCTCCCACCTTGCACTGTATATAACCTTGGTACCATTAAATTGTATAGGGTGGAGGATATAGAAGACAGTCCCGTTTCATGATGTTACCTGGTTCCAGTTGGGGGACGGGGTGTCAGCGAAGATATTTAGTGTAAAACCATGTTGGTTCTGGGTGTGGGTAATACCAAAAACTAAACTACAGAAATTCACACTAGTATCCATAAAAGTGTACCACTTGTTCGAGGAACGCCCCCTCTCCCTTTGATCTGAAAGTATTTCAGTTCTACATGAGATTTCATTTTTTTACCAATTTCAGGAAATCATATAAGGTTTGGAGTGACTGACTCTTCTAAGAAAAATGGCCCGTCAGAAATGTAGCATCTGGCTGACAAATAATGCTTGCTTCGAAACAAAAATCTGAGAAGTTCAAATTTTTCGGCTTTCATGTCTAATTTTCATGTGTAACTCCCCCCCTTTTTTCTCTCTTTCTCTCTTATACATTTAACAGTTATAAAAAAACACAAAGAGTTTAGCTCAAACTTTCTTTTCTTTTTCATTGTTTAAGGTTTTAAAAAAAATCAAATAATTTTGGAGCGAGGAGCACAAAAACCAGGCTCTTTAGCCCCAAAGGGAGCTGCTGACTCTCCACTCCAGCTGATTATAAAATTAGCCCTCTTCTCCTTCGTACCAGCAAAAAGGAGCGCGCTCCTTTTTGGATGGATCCGTAAAGCCCTGTTAGGAAGCTTAGCTTTGTTGTGGCATAAGGCCAGAAATATGGGGCACACAGTGAGACTGGAAGTCACTAATTAACGTATGCATTTTTAAATCAGAAAATATAACAAATGACACCGAAGTAAGTAAATAAATAAACAAAAACTTTTAAAATTTTATCTCACCAGCGAATACAAATATAACAATAACAACAATAGTGTAGCAGCCACAGATCTATTTCCTTTCGCGAATCAATGCCCCTGTTAAGAGAATCGGTCACTCACTGACCAATCAACTGGCAGAGCGCATTGATTCCTTCTCCCTCTCAGGAACTATTTTTCTGGTCCCTTTTCTGTAGAACGGACAACGTCAGAGAGAGTCTGGAGCTAGCAGAAGGAACATATCTCTCACACATGACTGCACTGATTCCACTTGGAACACTTCGCTTACTGCTAGCTTTAAACACGCTTCCTACGAACCAAGGACCAGCATACAGACCAGCAACGCAAAGAGACACTTTCTCACTCTCACTCCTTCACGCCTGATACTGAAATAAACCTTACTTTGTTGTGTTATTAAAAAGTAGTTTCGTAATTCATTGTGTTATCCCCGAAACGATATAATTTGGTGACCCCGAATGGCACCTTCTGAATTACGAAACAAATAAAAAAAATAACACGAAACACGGTCTCCATTTTCGGACAGCAGAACCAGCAAAAAGAAGAGAAAAAGAGAGAGAAAAAGCTTCCTGACTCAAAGAACCGAAAGAATACTACCACCCAAGAATTTTCTTCCCAGTGACACACGTGTTCGTTCAATTCATTCGTCGGCTGAGAAGACATAGGCGCAAATTTTTCTTTCAGAAAAATATTCATAAAAAAACCTTTTTCGTGCCAGAGAAGGACTTTAAAATACTTCGTTTACGAAGCCATAAACGAAGGAAAAAATTTGCGGCAAGTAAAACAATCTTTCTAAAAAGAGATATCATCTTTCGTTTTGCAGACATATTGGCGCCCATTTACAAGTGGTCAAATAGAAAGATACAAGATTCTCCCTTTACCCAAGTAACATTTTTCGAACACGTGCCTCAACAACAACAAAAAAACCCTAAAACTTTCCAACCAGGAATTATCTTCTTTTTCAGCCCGTCCACAAGAAAAACACCAACTCAAGCAAGCGTAACGAACATTACATTTTGTTCATACGAAACAAAGTTAAAAAAAAAAAAAAAGAAAAATTTAAAAAAAGAAAAAAAAAAAAGAAAAGAAAAAAATTATTACCCTCAGCTTGGCCGACTTGGCATAAAAAAAGAAGAAACTTACTAATCTGCTCTTTTCAACTGACCACGTGGTACACAAAAACTTTTTTTATTACAATAACAAAAAGAAAAAGGAAGAAACTTACTACTTTGCTCTTTTCAACTGACCACGTGGTACAAAAAATTTATTACAATAACAAAAAAAAAAAAAGAAAAAACAAGTGAGTAATACATTTTTACATTTTTTTTTAGAAAGTCAAAGCTAAAAGAGCGCCTTCTTCCTATTTAACATTTCATTTTCCCGCCTAAATAGTCATTGGGCGATGCCATCTTGAATTTCAACTTTTGTTTTCCTTACTAAGGAACCTTAAAGCAACACCTTCTCTAAAAAAACACAAATTTTTATTTTTATTTTAACACGAATATCACTATTTTCTTGTGGCTTTTTATCCCTTTCGTTCCTTTCTCATTGAAACGTGTTTCTTTGATTTTTTTTGTGGTCTGTTGTCACTGTATGAATTAAAAAGAAAATGGAAACTACAGTGGCCATACTCGAAGCTTTGATGCGGCTTACCAATGAAGTAAGTAAATTAGCCGTAGTTAGGTCACATTCGCCCAGACGTCAACAAAAAAGTCGTTCGCCATCCCCTCGCCATCGCCGCCTCTCAAGCAAGCCTGGACTATGTTTTTATCACAGTCGCTTTGGTGCTAAGGCTCGATGGTGCAAAATGCCCTGCTCGTTTTCAAACCAGGGAAACTTAAATCTGGAGAGCTGAGCACGGCACACTCTCCACAAGATTTATATAACAACCGTGCCTATTTTATCAATGACTTCAGGTCCCAAGCGCGTTGTTTGGTTGACACAGGAGCAGCTTGCAGTATCTGGCCTCTGAAACTCCTCACTGAGAAGCCGCCAGTGTCGCCCATCACACTGCAAGCGGTAAATCACTCCCCTATTCCCACGTACGGTCAAATTTCTCGTTCTCTGGACTTGGAATTACGGAGAGACTTTACATGGATTTTTACTGTAGCTGATTTACCATATCCCATTCTAGGCTCGGACTTTCTGCACCACTTCAACCTCTTGGTGGACATGCGCAAAAGACGACTTATTGACGGCAATACGGAACTTTCCGTCAAAGGTTATAAGGCAAATACCTCACCCATCAGCCCGGTATTTTTCATTGCCGCCACAGACGACCCATACCAAATGTTATTACGCTCTTACCCAGAGTTAACTAACTTAAATTTTGTTGTGAGCAAATCCACTCACGAAACGACACACCACATTGAGACCACAGGTGCTCCGGTGTTCTCACGCCCTCGCCGCCTCCCAGCTGATAAACTAAAGGCGGCGAAGGCAGAATTTAACCATATGCTGCAGCTGGGAATTATACGCCCATCGTCCAGTCCTTGGGCTTCCCCTTTGCATATGGTTCCAAAGCGTTCTGGAGATTGGCGTCCGACTGGGGACTATCGACGACTAAATGCCATTACGGTACCTGATCGTTACCCAATCCCACATATACAAGACTTCGCTTCATCTCTGCATGGTTGTAAGATCTTCTCCAAATTAGATCTCGTTAAGGCTTACCATCAGATACCAGTGAACCCAGCCGACATACCAAAAACTGCTGTAACCACTCCATTTGGAGCGTTTGAATTTTTAACTATGCCTTTCGGTTTGCGAAACGCGGCTAGTACCTTCCAACGCTTCATGGACGAAGTAGTGCGTGATTTGGACTTCGTCTATAATTATATAGACGATATACTCGTAGCAAGTGCCTCACCCGCGGAACATGTTACTCACCTCCGCCTACTGTTCGAACGGTTTCAAAAGTACCAGGTGAGGATTAACCCTGGTAAATGTGTTTTCGGTGCTTCGCCGCTAACTTTCTTGGGACACATTATCAGCCCTGAAGGGATATCTCCCTTACCTGAAAAAGTGAAGGCCCTACAAGACCTCCAACCACCCACTTCACTCCGCCAACTAAGGCACTTCCTCGGTCTGCTTAACTATTACAGACGTTTCATCCCACATTGTGCGGATCTCCTGTCTCCTCTGTCTGACCTGTTACGTAACAGGAAAAAGAAAAATGAGCAGATTTCGTTGAATGACATACAATTAAAAGCCTTTAACGAAGTGAAGCAGAAATTAGCAACAACATCGCTACTTGCACATCCTGTACCCGACGCCCAGTTCTCATTGGTCGTTGATGCATCGGGCACAGCTGTAGGTGCAGTTTTGCAACAGCAATACCAACAACAGCTACAACCTCTCGCTTATTTTTCGAGACAGCTGAAACCGGCAGAACAACGTTACAGCACGTTTGGCCGTGAACTCCTGGCAATGTACCTCGCAGTGAAACACTTTCAGCATTCACTAGAGGACCGGCAACTTGTGATCTACACCGATCACCGTCCGCTTACTTTCGCGCTGCGCTCAAAGCCGGACAAGTATTCTCCTCGCGAAACTCGCCACTTGGATTTTGTTTCGCAGTTTACAAACGATATCCGACATATCTCTGGTGAACAGAATGCTGCGACAGACGCCTTGTCTCACCTTCCAATTAATTCTCTTTTCTCACCTTCGGATATCGACTTACGGCAGATGGCCTTAGACCAGCCACGTCTGGACACCTTGGATCTATCGTCACCTGAATTTGCAAGTTCGCATACCTGCCAGTGCCCTCTGCGGACACGCAGATTATCTGTGACACCTCAACAGACGCACCTCGACCTCTTGTTCCGATGACTCATCGTAGGGTTGTTTTTGACACCCTACACCAATTGGCACACCCCGGACCCAAAGCCACAGTGAAGCTGATTTCAGCTAGATTTTTCTGGCCAAACATGAGGCGTGATATCACTGCCTGGACACGTTCTTGCATATCCTGCCAAAAATCAAAGGTGCACACATATATCCGTGCACCCCTCGGGACATTCAGCACCCCAGACGCTCGGTTCAGCCATATCCATATAGATCTGGTTGGACCATGGCCGGTCAGTCAAGGATTTACTTACCTCCTGACCTGTATAGACCGTTTTACACGATGGCCTGAAGCTATTCCCTTAAAGGACGTTTCAGCTGAATCCGTAGCGCAAGCCCTTATATCAGGCTGGATAACGCGTTACGGAGTTCCAACAACAACTACCACTGACCGTGGCAGACAGTTTGAATCCCACCTATTCCAGGAACTTTCCAGGATTTTAGGGATCTAACTAGGGATTTTAGGGATCTAAATAGGGATTTTAGGGATCTAACTAGGGATTTTAGGGATCATACGAACTACGAGCTACCACCCTGCTTCTAACGGGATGATAGAACGCTTCCATCGCCAATTGAAGGCCGCATTGCGCTCCTATCCTGACCAACAGCGATGGAGCGAATATGTACCTGTTGTCCTTCTTGGCTGTCGTGCAGCTATCAAAGAGGACCTCGGATACTCTCCAGCAGAACTTATCTATGGAGTACCGCTAGCATTACCAGGTCAGATGCTAAACCCTATAGATCTAACGGGAACAGATCCAGCTTTATATGTAAATAGACTGCAATGTTATTTTGGTAATCTCCCACCAATGCAACCTAGAGAACAGACCATCAAACCATCAGTCCCCAAAGATATTTCCTCATGGACTCACGTTTTTCTAAGAAAGGACGCTGTCAAAGCCCCTCTCATTCCACCTTACACTGGCCCTTACCGCGTGCTTTCACGCACTGACAAACTTTTCACCCTTGACATTAATGGCAAAAAAGAAACTGTATCTATTGATAGGGTGAAAAGAGCCTTTCTTAACACAAACACACAAGAGCCACATATTCCCCCTACTTACACACATGAACATATCCCTACACCTGTAGAAAAAAATACAATGCCAAAAGACAATTACGTCACCACCACACGTAGTGGTCGACGAGTACATTGGCGCAAAAAGCTCTGTAAAACTGTTTATGTATAAAATGTACCCTTCCTTGTTTTATGGCTGCTATCTTTTTCTCTGTCGGCTTTCCGCATAAGCAGGGAGTGATGTAGCAGCCACAGATCTATTTCCTTTCGCGAATCAATGCCCCTGTTAAGAGAATCGATCACTCACTGACCAATCAACTGGCAGAGCGCATTGATTCCTTCTCCCTCTCAGGAACTATTTTTCTGGTCCCTTTTCTGTAGAACGGACAACGTCAGAGAGAGTCTGGAGCTAGCAGAAGGAACATATCTCTCACACATGACTGCACTGATTCCACTTGGAACACTTCGCTTACTGCTAGCTTTAAACACGCTTCCTACGAACCAAGGCCCAGCATACAGACCAGCGACGCAAAGAGACACTTTCTCACTCTCACTCCTTCACGCCTGATACTGAAATAAACCTTACTTTGTTGTGTTGTTAAAAGAAGTTTCGTTATTCATTTGTGTTGCCTAAAATATATAGTGTTAGGGAAATAAACTATTCCCCTTTAACGCTATAATAGCAACAACAAAAAAGATTTTAATAAAATTTCCTTAAATTTTGCCGGAAATTTGGCACACATTAAGTTTTCATCTCTTAAAATCTATGATTTAAATCAATTCTGTTACTTTGATTAAAATTTACCTGGTTTCAAGTTTGTTCGTTACGGATGATTTAATTTGGAAAAGAAAAATTGAATGCAACAGCAACAACAACAAAAATTTATTTTCATGCTGACTATTTTATCAGGTGTTTTGTTTTTGTTCTTATTTAAATTTCATTGCCTTTTTAAAATTGCTTTTCAAAGAAAAGTTAGTGATTTGATTTAGGCATGTTTATTCGTTCTTTTCTAAAAGAAAAAGAAAATTTTATTAGAAAAATTTAATTTTAGTTCCCATTAATCTTTTCTTTCAATAAGAAGGTGTTCGTAAGAAAATAACCGTAAAATATAGTCAAAATACACACATTTTCTTATAATGAAACTTCAGGATACCTCTCTTTTCGAAAAATAAAGTTTATTTAAAAAAATTTTGTCTTGTACTCACGAAGATCTTTAGTGGCTTATAATACTATGGGTTTATATTTTAGATCATGCTGGCCTATTTTCAATTTAAAGTCCTTCATCTTCGTTTTGTGGTTGACATTTACTTGTCCACATTGATACTGTCTTCATGAAAGTCAAAGAAAATCAAAAATACAAGGACCAGTGACAGAGGGTCTTAAATCAGGATTTTCTTTGGAGAATTTGTCTGGTCCTTTTGAAACAAAAACTAAATATTTTGTCTGATAGGCATCACATGAAATCAAAGGGTTTTTCTTTGACCTATGGTGATAATTGCCTATGATTTGATTGAGAACAAGCATCTATATTTCTAAACATTACAAATTTTGGGTTCAATATATCTTTGTGTAAGGTTTCTGAAAAATTGGTTAGAAATCATATTTTTAATTTATCAAGGATGATATAAATTGTAATTCACATGGTTTCACTAATAGTAAATCATCATTGTCTAAAATTTTGGTATGTATTGATTTTTTGATGAAAAGAGAATCTGAAGATATTAGGTTTTCAAATTTTCTAGCGCTTGTGGTGGGGTGGGGGTCATTCAGTTATTCCATTTCCTTTTTTATGCTAGTACTTTTGGAATTTATTAGAAATTGAGAACCAAAGTTAGGGTAAATTAAAATAATTTTGGATTTTTTTTTGATGACGAAATATTTAGAGAAAAAGAGAGAGATGAAAGGAAACAGAATAGCTGAATGACCCTCTACCCCTCCTTAGTGCTAGAAAACACGTGTATATCTGTATAAAAGAAAAAAGATTTAAGACCCCCAAGCGACACTGATTGGACGGACTGTGTATTAAAAAATGAAAACTGCTACCAAATTCAAGGCAAATCCATTCTACCTTGGCAGAGGTCAACTGACAGTTCAACATTTTTTGTCTTTTACTATATTGTCATTTTAAAATGCAACATTAAAACCAGTTGACTCCTTCAGACTAAGTAATAACTCTCCCCACACTTCAAAGTCTGCCAACAAATATCATAGTACCCCAGTTAAAGAATTAAAAACCTGCTCTAGTTGAAATAATAACTTCAAATGAATTTTGACAACACACCAGGAATTTTTTTTTTTTTTTTTGTGTATTCCTTTTTAAATTATTTTTTGGGCGACCGTAAAAATAAGTGTGAAAAATATTTTGTCACATGAATATTTCGGAACGACGGTATTTTAAAGAAAAAAATGTGTAAGTAGATTTTTTGGCTGTTTCTCCACTTTTGTACACGTTAAAAAAAAAGCAGGAAAAATCTTAACTAGATTTTTTTTGTTTTTGTTGTTCCTCCCCTTTGTTTACGTGTTTGGAAAAGAAACCGTAATTACTGTTGGATTTTTTTTTGGGGGGGGGGTCTGCTCTCTCTTCATCGACGTAAAAATTCGTTGTCATTTTTTTTTTTGTCTGGATATTACAGAAATTTCTGTAATCCAATAATGGAGGACTTCCAGAAAATAACTGTACAAATGTTAAAAGTTCAGATGGACCAACAACAGAATAGTGATGAAAGGCAACAGAGAATGGAAGAACAGCGGGTACAGCACTAAAAAGAACTACAACAACTACAAAGAAATGACGAAAGACCCCTTCAAGCATTAAGGAAAAGTGAGGAACGACAGTAATAAATGGAAGAGTTACTATTAAAATCGTTAAATGGTACCAAAACTGAGAATGATACTACTTTTTCCCATGTTACTATTTACAGTACTGTGACATGGTATGTCACCGAGAGAGGAAAAGTAAGATTTAATTTCCCTTCCCCTTCTGTGTTTGAACTAACAGGCCCCAGGGACTGACCGCTAAAGCAGTCAGAATGCAGGTCAAACGCTGTCGCACTCCATAACCTATAATTGGTTGGACAGAGAAGGGGATGTAGGTCATTGTAGTAGCCCGAAGGAAATAGTATGACCGGATGAGGTGGAGGAGGAAGAAGGGACCAAATGATTGGCCGAAGCCTTTAGCACCGAAAGTAGTACCTTTTCGTCAGAGGAAATTTGGAAAAGGCTCTTTAGTTTTAGGACAGCAGCCGGCGTGAAAGGACGTGCTGATTTATTAGCCAAAACTCCGTGGAAAGAGTGGAACAGAATCTTTGGACAGAAGATAACAGAATCACCTTCCGCCAGATTCTAGAGAAATGCCGCTCGCCCGTAAAAGAAAGGAATCTGAGAAGTAAACCCTTTGAAAAGATAAGTACAACTTAAAACTGTTTTTCCTTCTACCCTTCCTAAATATTGGAATTATATGCTTCAGACAATAAAAGAAAGAAAGAAGAAAGAAAGAAAAGAAAAAAAAGAAGAAAGAGAGACATTTGTGTTTAAGACTGTTTGCTGGTTTAATATAGCCAGTACCTTAAAAAGAAAGAAAGAAAAGAGGAAGGAATTGTTTCTTAAATCTCATAGTTATTTGTTTGATCTTCACTTATTTAAATTTTGTTACATTTTAAATGCTACCTCGTTTTGAAATCTATTCGTTATGTTGTTTATCTATCGAGTTGCCTTCTTTTGCACATAATCTTTTTCAGCTTCGTATCGCTTTAATTTATTCTCGCTAAATGTCTTATTCGCCTTAAAACATTACAAGGGAATTTTGGAAATTTGACTACAGTGAAATATATTTTGTTTTAACCTAGAAGTCCATGCTTTCCGTTATCCGAGGGGGTAGGAAAACGAAGGACTTGGTGGTGTGTGTGAACGTGAAATTGGAATCCCCCTTGCCAGCGTTGAGATGAGTCTAGCCCCAAATTAACCCCACATTATTTGGCAGTTACCTTAGGCCCGAAACAGGCGTCTTGACTAGGACTTATTTTGCGAGGAGTCACGTACCAGACTGCCCTGACGTCACATGCGCATAAAATAAACTCACGTTATGAGATAAATATTTTATGCCCGTTACAGTACCATAGAAACTTTTGAGTATGTACCAGAAAACGATAAAACCTTTGATGCATTCTAGAGACGATGTGAAGACATTTAACGTGGACTGCAAAGAATGGTCAAACGAAAAAAAGGTACGTCTATTGCTCAGGAAACTGGGTACAACTGAAAACAGTAGGTTCGTTGATTTTATCCTCCCCCAAAAAAACAATGGATCTGGAGTTCTCAGTTAAATTATTACTGAAAAATTTGGGCTGAACACAGCACTTTCTCATAAGAGATGGAAATGCCTTAATATATTTAAGGAGGACCAGCAAGATTATTTAACGTTTGCGGCGACAGTGAATAAACACTGCAACGTTTTCAAGTTAGCAGATTTAACCGCAGACGACTTCAAATGTCTTATTTTCGCGCAGGGTACGCTGAAATTAGAATAGAATAGAATAGAATAGAATACGCTGAAATTAGACGCCGTGTGTTAACTAAACTAGAGAACGAACAAGGTCTGACCCTTAAAAAATTGGCTGAGGATTGCCAGAGGGTAGTATCCGTTAAAAGTGACTCTAAAACTATTGAGGAATCGGGAGTTGCTCCTTTTAAAAAGATCAAGAGCAAACCGACACTCTATTCCCACAGAAAGAAAAAAAGTAAAATTACGCGACCAAATATTTACGACAGACAAAGTACGAATAGACGGAAAAATCCACCACCAGGACCATGTTATATCTGTGGTGACCTACACTGGATGATGTTTTGCCCAGCGAAAAAGAAGAAAACCTGTAAAAACTGTGGTAAAGTTGCCCACGAAGTAACACGTTGTTGGTATGCCAAAAAATTGAGGAAACCCAGAAATAAGATAAGACAAACACAGTCAGGCGATAACAAAGACGGGAATGTACGCAAATATGTAATGCTTAAAATCTTCAATAAGACAGTAAAATTCCAGTTTGACTCGGGTTTCGACTTCTCGATAATAAATTTGCATACGTGGCGACGCCTAAACAAGCCATTGTTACAGAGAACAAAAAAGACAGCACGTTCCGTAACAGGTGACAGTATAAACATTTTGGGTGAAGTGGTCCTTAGAGTAACTTTGAACGGAATTACAAAGAAACTCAAATCATATGTGCTAAAAAAACATAGACAATCTATTCGGTACGGATTGGAGTGAAAAATTCAACCTTTGGGACTGCCCTATGAGCACGTTTTGTCGTAAATTAGAAAGTCCCACTATTAACACCGAAAAATTAAAACAGGAACTCAAACAAAAATTTCCTGAGGTGTTTTCAGGTGGTCTAGAGAAATGTACAAAAATTAAAGCACAGTTCCAGGTAAAGGACAATGCGCAGCCCATATTTTAAAAAAAAGTGAAACGTCCCTTTCGCTGCTCTAGAGCAAATGATTAAAGAGCTGGACAGGTTGGAAAGAGCAGGTATCCTATCTAAGACAGATTTCAGCGAGTGGGATTCGCCAACAGTCTTTGTGAGAAAAAAATCTAATCAAATTAGCGGCACCCACAGCAACAACAACAACAACAAAAGACATAGCAGCCGCCACCACCACCACCATCAACAAGGAAGCGAAGGCCCAGGGCCCGGGTCAAGTCCAGCCCAAATTAAACAACCAGGAGGGCTGGACTGAAGTAACCCGAAAGAGGAGGAGATCCCCTAAAAAAGGGGAAAAAGTCCTTCATCATCCCCTCCTCAAAAACAAATAAAGGCCCCACCAGCAGCAGCAGCAGCAGTAGCAGCAACACCAGAACCACCAGCAACTCCGGCACCAGTAACACCAACTCCAGCTACACCAACTCCAAAAACACAGAAACCAGCAGCATTACCGACAACATCAACAGACACCCCAAAGACACCAGCCGCAGCAGTACCTCCAAAGATGCAAACTTTTCTCATCGTGATCTGGTTTTGTATTTTCGGCATCAGCCGAGGGTCAAAATCAGATGCGATAGAAAACGCTTGGATCGCATAACATTCAACAGAAGGTGGGTGAATGCAGCAAGCCTGGTCGTAAGAAAGGGGGCAACGTTGGAGTCATCCTTCCCTCCTCTGCCTGCCCATGGCGTCTACGGTACGGGTCCTTCGGGACCCCACCCCCGGTAAGTAGGCAAAGCTTTTTTCCCTTGTAACCTAGTTAGCAGTATGTTGTCAGTCATTGTCCCTGTCATCTAGACATTAGTATCCAAGATCTTCCCCATCCCCATTATTTTTGTACCCTAACCCGTATCCCAGTCCGCATTTACTGAAGATCTTGAACATTCATATGTATAAAAACCATATTACCTTCTTGTATAGACCCATACCGCGCCCGACCCTTTATTTCTTTTCTCCCCTATAGATTAGGATCCCAGTCCCACCTAGGGCAGGTCCGACTTGTTTCCGGTTCTTTCGCCCCGGAAAACAGTCGGCCTCCAATTTTATAGACGGGGGGATGGGAGGGCAACCAAACGGGGGATTTTTCCTTTGTTTCTTTGTTTTTGTATATATTTCGGGGTTTTTCTCCCATCCTCATCATATGAATTCATTTTTAAAAATCACAAGTTGTAAATAAAATCATGCATCACTTCCGGGCTTTTAAGTAGGTCTTTCTTCATAGAGCAAATGTGGTATTTTGGTGGTAGCAGCGCGTATGGCGATGAATGAATGGTTATATATTGTATTGTTGAATGGGTCGGCGATTGTGGCTAGCTAGGTTCCCCTTAGAAATTTTACGTAAAGCAAGACCACTCCTTTCCCCTCTCCCAAAACTCTAAGGCCTTGTGCCTTCATTATTGTAACAATAATGGAATAAATAGATTGGATACTCTACCGATATTCGACTGACAAGTAAGCCTAGCTTACGCCACCACTTTTCTCTGAATCTTGTTACTTCAATATATCTTTAAACTTATACCGTGCTCCGAGTTGTCTTTTCGTGGTCCCAACCTGGGTCAACATCACTATCTATCTAATGTTTTAGCATCTATCTATCCATCAATCAATCTCTTTCTCTCTCTCTCTCTCTCTATATATATATATATATATATATATCAAAACATATGCAAATCTATCTATCTATCTATCTCATTCATATCTATCTATCTATCTATCTATCTAAGATTTTCTTATCTATCAATCTATCTATCTGTCAACGATTTTAATATCTATCCATCTACCTATCTTGCCCACTCGGTTGGGGCTGTAGAATACGCCGACTGCACCTCTGCAGAGGGGTAAGACCCCCACAATGAGTGTCCTGGATATGACATTAAACAATCTGATGGTGAGGTTCCAATAATGCTGGGGCTTTAGCGAATGCGAAGCACCCCTTCATTGCCATTGCTGCCAGGTCCACTCTGGCCCAGCGTGGTAGCACCTGATAGGGCCATATCTCTGGGTTAAATTGAACTAACGACATACTAATGCTAAACTGAATTGTTTGACTAAACTGAACAGCTTGAAATAGAAATGTTTTTCACAATTAAACTCTATTTACATTTAAACTGCGTGCTTATGCTAAACTGAATTGTTTGAAATATAACTGATTGTTTAGATTAAAAAAAAAGAATTTAGCGTTAAATAACCTACAAAGGTTGATATGACATTAAATCCAAACAACTATCTATCTATCTATCTATCTATCTAATGTTTTAGTATCTATCTATCAATCCATCTATCTCATATATATATATATATATATATATATATATATATATATATGTACAAATGTATCTATCTATATATCTTATTCCTATCTATCTAAGGTTTTAATATCTATCTATCTATCTATCTTTTTCTTCTATGTATATATCTATCTGATAGATGGATACATACATACATACATACATACATACATATGAGCCAGCTTTCATAAATATTAAGAATCTTAATTATATATTAAGATATCTATCTATCTAACTATCGAAGTATATTTACATCTATCTATCTCTTTATGTAAGTTTTTGATATCTATCTATCTAAAGAAAAAAAAACAACCGAGACCTAGTTTTCTTCACAATCTACCCTTGTAACAACGAAATGTAATGTACATTTCCGAAATACAACGAAAAGATAAGCTGACATTTAGAAAATGACAAATAACAGACATTGTTTTGAAAGGAATAAATGACGTGATTTTACTGAGTTACTTCCGGACACACGAAATATTACTGCTACAGAATTAAGCTACAAAATTTCCTGACGAAATCGTTACGCATAATTGGCTAAATTCACTCAGTGGTGAATCCAATGTGATTTACATAGATAAGGGACCTTTACAAATAGCTTAACAAGCCATTGACTACGAGACTGAAATATCTTAAAGTAAAAAAGAATAGAGAAAAATGTAGGTGCCTTTTTGTCTTTTTTTCTTCTTGTCTCCAAACTGAATAACCAAGAAAATCCACACTCGATTGCAACATTAATAAAGACTAAAATTTCAAAGAGCTCTGCGACAGCAAAATATTTTTCTATTATAAAAATTCCTTTTAACTTCTTCTGATCAATCTGCGTCTTAAAAGGATCTCACCTTGCATTGAAAACATAAAGGAATCAATAATCGATTATTTGAAAACATCGTCTGATTATTGGCACAAAAGAAAAGATTACTTTGTAATGGTTCATAGACAGAATATTTTACCAAGGACGGATTTAGGAAACAAATAAAAATCGTATTTTAAAAGTTGTTGGAATTATCTTATTGTAATGGGAACATCTTTTTGAAAGGGACTTTTATGGTTGTCGCCGCCGAAAGGAAATAACGGGATTTTTTGGAACTCACACCGCCTGATGAGAAGATAATTCTTTTTGGCTGAAGCCACAAAGTAGTCAAGACGTAAATTTTGTAGTCCTGTGAATTTTCGTTGGACGTGCTGTTTTTTAAAACTTGCTGTTCCCTACAGTTAAGGTAAATAGTGAATAGGGAATAATTCTCCCAGACAATTTTGCTGTTGTGCTGGATCTCCCTTGGAGAAATATGCTGTTGCTTATATCTGTGAATTTCTGCTGTTTCGACTTTAATCACGAAGTGTCCATCAGAACTTCCCTACTGAGCTGTATTCTTCTTAGAGAAATATGCTGTTGTCTATATTGTTATATTCTGAGTTGTGGGCGAGAAATGCGTATGGTTGCAAAACAAAGAACGTATAGATACTCACAATAACACAGTAATGATGTTATAGAAAATTTTTATAAATAGTTTAAGTACAGGGAGTAGAATGGAGAAATATGCTTACAGTTGAGGAATGAATTCAGTGGTAGTAGTTACAAAGTTCATGTACTGTACTTGTCTCGTGGTGAAGGGATGGGTTTCTCGGAATTAGGACGACGTTGGTAGCTGCGGCGATCGTTTGATGTATCGGATGACAGGCGCCGGACGGTGCGTAGAATCCTTAACACGGGTCGTGTGAAGGAACAAGTCTGTGGTGTAGGAACAAGTCTGACTGATGATTATTTGGTCCGTCTATTTATACATTTTCTGTAGGCTCAGAAACGGCAATTTTTGTGCCCCGCGGGAAGCGTTCCGATTGGATATTTATTAATGTATTTTTTTTTTTTTTTTTGTTAATTTATCGCAAACGGAAGTTCTGCGCGAAGCCCATGCGTGAGCGACTAACTTTTCATTTTGAGTTGAGAACTCGAAGTGTTAACTTCGGTTTTTTTTTTCTTTTCTTCTTTTCTTTCTTTTTGTTTTTTCAAATCAAGGCAAGATCTCGTCTTGTAACAATATCAAATAATTTGTAATCGAGGCACGTTTGCCCTTTTATTTTTTTCCTTTCTTTTTTTTTTTTTTAAGTGCCGTTTTATTTTCCGTGTGAGGAATAATAAAAATTAATCCTTTCATTTTTCTAAAATTTATTTTTTTCTATGTCGGCAACTTATAGAGTTAGTTGGGCTGAAGTTTTCTTAAACTGGTGCGTGCAATTATTGAGCTATTTATTCGTTCTGTTTTGCTGTTTTTTGTGAATTGCGAACTTTTATCATGGTTGACAAACTGTGTTAAAATTAACAAACGCCTTAGACTTCCTAAATAGAAGCTTAAATAAACTCTTGACTACAAGCGGTCCGGTCAAACAGAGTTTTTGGAGATTTAAAAATGAAATTAGCCTAATTATCAGTGACTTTGATAAAAGGGCCGAACAACTAGGACAGTATTATACGGAGAAAGAAGTAAATCCAGAAGAAATTGAACTGTTTCTGGATGAAAATGTTTTAATTATGCAAAACATACAAGCAAGCTTCGTTAATTGCAGATTCTGAGCAGCTACCTCCGTGGTTACCCTGCTCAAGTTATCGGGGATCTTTCTGTATCCGGCGAAAATTATTTCGTGGCTTTAGATCTTATGAGTAGTGAGTTCCTAGACCTTGACTTCATAAAAATTGAAATATTTGCACAATCTTTGTCTCACGAGCCCAAAGCGGGGTTTGATTTGTATGCTCAGCGAACTTTGTGTACACAAGTGAAAGCCAACATCTGGGAGCTAAAATCCTCCTACGGTTTGGATTTCATGACTTGGGGAAACACCCGGAGAGAGGCTTGTTAGTCACATAGTGTTTAATAAACTACTCGGCTTCTTCAAAAGGGAAATGATTTGGCTATCCGACAGTAACTATTCAAGCCTTATTTTCCTAATAGAACATTTTTCCGATGCTATCAGAACTCTAGAATGCACTCGGAATAAGCCTGTGGACCGGCCAAAACCCACAGTATGGTAAGGTCAATCCCCTTCCTTGCATTTTTTACTTGGTAATAAATAGTTCTTAGTTGTACGCACGAGGCAAGTTTGTCATTTTATTTTTCCTTTCTTTTTTTTTTTTTTTCAGTTTTATTTTACGTGAAGGGATTGAGTTTTTTTTAATAAAAATGAATCCTTTTAAAGTAGACCAGACCAGACTGACAAACAGCAACTCCCGAATGAAAAAAATTTTGAGAAACGAACGTTTGGAGGGACAGGAAGTAATGAGAGAAAATTAGAGAAGGAAAAGAAAAAAGAGTTAAAGTGAATAAGGAAAGGAGGTTTTTGAAAAAAGATCCCGTGAACAGAAGTGGCCAGTAGCAGAGACGATAGCGTTAGAGGCTCACGCAGGCAAATGTACCAGTCTAGGAGGTTTATCACTGAAGAACCTTAGGAGTGATAGATAAGTAAGTTTTCAGAACACTATCAAGATTTCACATTAAAAAATTCATAACCATACCACATCTTTTGTAACCCGTTGCTCATTGAATGCTAATGTCACTACTCAAACTTGTTTGTTTGTAACTTTCACTATTTGCTTCTTTTATTTGATCGTTCGTTTCACTTGAAGATTTCCTTCGCTACTTTCCAATATGAACTCAGTAAGCATAGCCACCAACAAGTTCCACGCAACCCCACAACTTAATCTCATCTGATCAATCGAAAATATTACAAAGAAAACAAAGTAAACATCTTTTAGCTTAATGAAAACTGACTTCTTGGGAATTGGAGAAAAGATTGATTGTTTGATTCCAGTGCCCATCATGTTTATAGAGAGAACTATAAAATATAAGTTCATCAGTATAGTTGATAGGTTTCTTTGTTTAATGGTGTATCAACTTTTATTTAATGTCAAAGCCATCCTTGTAGAAGGACAGATGTGGAAGTATTCAACCCATAACTGAGAGGATAAGGAGTTTCATACTTTTCCAAAGTGAACATAATAGCGCGACTTGAGTTTGAATTCGCTTACTAAAATGTCATAGTCGAGCACGTTAGCCACGATCCAACGAGGACTCCCTTATTAGTGTAGAGAAAGTGATGAAATCAGAAACTTGAATTCAAACTTTATTTGCAGAGTATGACTCTAAAACTGCCCCTGGGGCTTCAGTTCTATAGCACTGGGGAATAGGGTATCATGTCAGACTTCCTGTTATTGCCCTTAATTCCAAGTACACTCTGACCCGGAATGGTAGTCCCAGTTAGGGTACATTTTGTCGGTCAAATTGATCTTTTTAAAAATCATTCGTATTAAAAAGGAATACTTGATACTATGTATTTGTTTGGTGTGGTTGGTTTCTTTGTTTAATGGCATATCAAACATCGTGGGTTATTCAATACCAAATCTCACCTTAGAGAATAACAATAGTATTAAATTTAATACATTACAGGTAGGATAAGGAGATTCATGCCTTTTGTAAGATTATTAACCCGAAAATGAACATAATAGTGCGATTGGAAGACGAACTCGTTTCCTATGATGTCATAGTTCAGCACGTTTGCCACTACGCCACAAAAACTCCCATATTAAACTCATTATTAAATTATATAAGCGTGAATTATTAAGAATAGTAAACTTGAAACTATTATTGTTTAATAAGAATTATCATTACTGGTAAGTTTTAATCATTTTTTATACTTGAAACCATTTAACTGTGTGCAAACAAATGAGCTCTAACTCGTTTGAAAATAAAGTTACCAACAAACTATTTGTTTAATATTTGATGAATACTTTCTGATCAAAGATATGAAAATAATCAAATTAACAGTTTTCAAATGAATCAAACAGATGTAATTTGGCAAATAAATGTATTTCTTTACAACAAATTCTTGTAAAACCAGTGGAGCAAAGAGTGGCAGGCCAGTTGACTGGGGTTGTAGAATACACTAAGTGCATTTCTGGAGAGGGGTTATACCATCCCACCAATGAGTATCCTGGATAGGACACTAAATCATCTGGTGTGGAGTACTCCTTCATAACTATTATTCCCAGGCCCACTCTGATCTGGAGTGGTAATATCTGTTAGAGTCCTATCTGTGGGTCAAATAAAACTGTTTGTCCACTTAACTGTGTGCAAACAAATGAATAGTAGTAAAGAGAATTATTTATGTTAGATAGAAATGCCTGAAACCGTTCAACTGTATGCCTAAATTGAATTATTAGTATTACATAGCAATATTTAGATCCATTTGACTGTGTGCAAATGAATAGTGTTGAATAGAATTATATTCAATAGAATTATTAGAGTTATATAGCAATACTTGAAACCATTTAACTGTGTACAAATAAATGATTAATATTAAATAGAATTATTAAGGTAAGATAGAAATACTTGAAACTATTCAACTGTGTGCAAACAAATAAGTTCTGGGTTATTTAAAGTATTCCCTGCAAACTATTCATTAACAAATCATTTCTATTTGATATTAATTTGTATAAACAGGGTTTGCCATTAACATATACACTATTAATACAAAATCTCAATGGAAAACAAATTCTAAGTATTTCATCCAATAGTTCCACAAAATGCCCTCTTAAATTCTTTTTCTTACCACTTTTTCTGAAACTATCCAGTTTAATCTTAAATTTTTTATACTATTGCTGTTTTCGATCTGATTTATTAATTCATTCCAAAAATATATAACTCTGTTCGCAAAAAAATCAAATTGGTTAATAGACTTAGATTTTGAAATCTGTCTTGACAGTAAATTTCCAGTTTGAAGTGAAATATTTAAAAAATGGCTACCATAATTAGAAATTCCATTATTTGGAAAATTTCTATAAGATCACCTCTCATTCTTCTTTCTAGTAAAGTAGTTAATCCTATATGCTCTAATCTCTCACTTTAACAGAAATCTTTTATTCTTTTTATTATTTTTGTCTCTCTTCTTTGCCTGCCTTCCAATATTTCTCTCCAATTTCCAAGTGTAAACACTGGAGTTCAGGTCTGAGTATCATATTCCTAACCTCAAAAACATCATTAAAAATGCATTTTCTTATTTACTAAAATTCTGCTTAGCCTAGCACACAGGCCTCAGGGGGCTTACAGTACCTGCTGCTACTAAACAGTTACCCAACTAAGTACTTAACAAACTCATCATTGCCTAACTTAGGATGATCAAGTGGGAATAGAATCTTTACAAATCACTTAGTTGCAATTCTTTAAAAGAGTATTTTCTTCCAGCTCTGTTAACGACAAGTTCTAATATTCCAACATCCAAATACTTTAGAGTTCATCCACCTTTCCATAATACTCACACAATGGATGGTTTGATTTCTATTTAATTGCATATGACCTTTGTTGGTTATTTAATCCCAAAGTGATCCTTGTAGGGTTGTAATGATACTATTTAACCTACAGCTTGGGAGATAAGGGACTTTATACCTTTCCTAAGGGCAATAGTCAAAAAGTGAATGCAATAGCATGATTGGAGTTCAAACTCACTTACTACAATGTTACTGTCCAGCATGTTAACCATTACACAACTGGCACTACCTTCATACAATCGATGCAATAATGCTGTCATTTTTTGAGAAAAAGAAAATGTCAGAAAACATGGATTATATATATACATATATATCCAAAAGCTGTATATAATATACATACCCCCCAATATATATATATATATAAGTTAACCTTAAATATAATAGGATAAAATATATTTTCTAAACAAAGTATAGTCTGGTACACAATCAAGGAATATACTAAGAATGGTTTTTGAGAATGCAAACAAATTAGCCCTGGCTTGTTTAAAATGTTAGCTACAAACTATTCCTTTACAAATCATTAAATATATTTATAAAGAGCATTTGGCATTAAATAACTTACAAATGTTGATATGCCCTAAAAACCAACCAACCAACCAAAAAATGATTCTCAGGAAAACATTGTGAAAAGGAAAAAAATATCTATAAACTATATTTGCACAGCATTCAATTTAAAAACAATGGTTAGTTGAAATATTGCACAAAAAATAGAACCACGGTGTCAAGGCAAAAGGCGAGCGATCTCTTTCCTCGACTTAAGTCAGACCCTAAGCTGAAGGTCAATGTAGGCCAATGGGCAAAGCCCTATTTGTCTGCGAATGCCGTGAGGCACTTCACATTCTTTCTGGGTCCAGTGACCTTTCCCGGCCTCGAAAGGAACTATATCAGGATTTAGTAGTAGGCTCCACTTCGGATCATCTTGAGGATCAGCTCGGCTGGTCAATGGAGGAGGTTTACTCGCATTGGAATTGGGCGCCAGGTTCAGGCTTCTTGAACAACTGGTTGTTTGCACAGAACGTGTTGCCCCTTTTAGGCTTGAATTTCAAAGCAGGCCTGGCAGACAAGCCGATTGTCATCACTGTAGCAGTGGTTTAGAGGAAATGGCTGAGCATGCCTTCTATTACTGCGAACAAGTTCGTCCATTTTGGGATTACATTGGAGAGTAGATGGCCCGCATTGAACCCAAGCAGCTCATGCTACTTGATGTTGGTTACATCATAGACAACGTTTTGACTCAGTTCAAGGTGAGAAGCATATGGTGTTTCCCGCAATCCTAGCTGTAGCTAGAATGGTGACACGAAAGAAGGGATTGTATGACGGTGCAAACTTTTCTCATCATGATCTGATTTTATTCTTAAGGCATCAGCTTGGGTCAAAATTCGATGTGATAGAAAATGTTTGGACCACTTAACATTCGACTGAAGGTGGGTGCATGCAGTGAGCATGGTTGTACAAAAGGGAGCAGTGTTGGAGTCATCCTTTCCTCCTCTTCCTGTGCATGGCGATGATGGTCTGGGTCCTTTGGGATCCAACCCACGGTAAGTAGGATTGCTTGTCTCCCTTCTTTCCTTGGTTAGCAGTATATTGTGAGCTATTTTCCCTGTCATCTTATTGTTAGTCTCCAAGATCTTCCCCACCCCCATTATTTGTGGTTCCCTAACCAGTCCCATTTTTTTTCCGAAAATCTTGGATTTTCATTACCATAATTTCATCCCTGTAACACGCAAGTCTCCCGCACAGTGCCCCACCCTGTGTTTCTTTGCCTCCTTTAGTCTAGTTCCCTTCCCCATTAAGGAAGGTCCAGCTTGTTTTTGATACCCTTGGAGACTGGAAAACAGTTCGCCTCCATTTTATAGACGGGGGTCTGGGAAGGTAACCAAACGGGGTTTTCTTTTGATCTGTTTTACTTTTTCTTTGGGATTTTTCTCCCATCTCCCATCATATCCATCAATTTTATATAAATCATTCCTTGTAAATAAAATTCATACATTTTTTATCCAGGGTTTAAAGTAAGGTTCTTCTCATAGAGTAAATGCAGTATTTTCATGGTTGTGGCATGTATAGCGAAGAATGAATGCTTTATTGTACTGTATGAATGGGTCAGCAAATGTTGCTAGCTATGGATCCTTAGTTACATAGTCTTGCTCTTCTTCCCCTCCACCACAAAAAATTGGGGTTTCATGCTCTCCTTTCTAAATTTTGTTTAAAATTTTATAAAGGAAATTAATTTCCTATATTATCAATACAACTTCAAATGCATCCATTGGTAAGGCTCTACTTCTCTGCAAAGTGTAGAATGAACTGCTTCGTTGAAATGACTCCAAATTAATATTTCACACTCTTATATTATTGATACAATTTCAGGTTTTTCTTCATTGATGGACCAGCAGGATCTGACAAAACTTATTTGTATAATACCCTATTAAGTTATTTGATCCACTGAGGAAAAATTGTCCTTCCATTTGCTGATTTTTTAGATGGTCGAAGAGTGCACAGTGGTTTTAAACTTCCTATTCCTCAACTTCTTCAATGAAAATTCCTTCAAAAGAATCCAACATAATCCTCCATGCTTCTCTATTCATAATCGATGAAGTTTCTATGCTTTCATAAAATTCACTGCAAATCATCAACATGCTACTAAAAGAAATAATGATGGATGACAGGTTGTTTAGAGACAAAATCATTGTTCTTGAAGTTGACTTCCCTCAAACCGCAGATGTTATCCCAAAAGGTTTGAATGCAGATATCATTGAAGTAAAAGTAAGTAAAGTTAGCGACCATAGTCAATGGTGACCCGAAGGCTCCCTTTTCAATAGCTAATACACTGAGAGGAGGGCACTTCTCCATTCCCTAGATTTCTCCACTTTACCCATGATCCATACCTTATAATGCTGAGACTTAAGCTAGGAGGGATCAAGTACCATATTTTGAGTCTTTGGTAACACTAACCATCATGCCAGCATGCATTAAACATTCTCTTCTCTGGAGATATGTACAGAAATTTAATCTTGCAGTGAATATAAGAGCAGCAGGACAGGATGTACATAATGATGCTACAAACAATCTTAGTAATATTGAAATTTCTACTGATATGCTTACAAAAGGAAACATAACTAAAGAAATATATGTTGATTTCATCAATGTGATAAATGATGATGCCATAAAAGATCTATCAACAAAAATCATTCTGGAAAATCGTTTTGGAAACAACAATTTATTTCAGGATTACCTCCTCATGAATTAAAGTTAAGGAAAGGCTCCATAAAAATGCTGCTTTGAAACCTGAATCCGAAAATGGACAATTAAATGGAACCTGTCAGGGAATCAAATCCCTACATAATCTTTATATTCATGCACAAATTCTTACAGGAAATAATGCCCACAGGGAGGTTCTTATCCCAAGTATTGATCTGATTCCAAATGACACAACACTAGCCTTCAAAATGAAAAGATAGCAATTCCCTATTATTCCTGCATTGGCTATGACTATAAATAAGTCTCAAGGATAATCTTTCAACAAAGTAGGCTTATTCCTTCCCAAACTGGTTTTCTGTCACGGATAGTTATACATAGCTCTGAGTAATACAAATGATAAAAATAACTCGAAAATGCATTTAAAAAATTGTCAAGATCAAGCTGAAATCCTAGAATCACGCTATTTCACCAAAAATGTTGTTATCAAAGAGTTATTGGAATAGGATATTTTCAATCTGATTTTATATTTGATTTTACATGAGTATATTCATATTTGTTATCTTTAGATTATAATATGAATTACTTTTTTTCTTGTTTATTCTATTACCTGCTCTAAGAGGAAACTAACAATACCAGGTGATATCTCAAGATATTGCTGGGACACCTTGGGTTAGTGGTAATGATGTTTTGGTCCCTTAAACATGCCTGACCCCAAGGTCATCACCTGATGTATTTGTTGGAAAAAGAAATGCAGTAATCTCTTTTGTGTGACAAGTCTCAATAATCAATAATCAAATGAATCTTAATATAATTTTATCATTCAGACTGTGCTAGACGTATGATTCATGATTTTATCAGAAAGTTTGGCCCTGAAACTATGTCTGACCCCAAGGCCATTATCTGATGAAGACTTAGTTGTAGAATATGTTTCTTCTCAGCAGAATAGCTAATGTAATTAGGAGATATTATAACCTTAAAAATTAAGTTACATCAAGTTTAATCCTACAAAATTTAATTACCAAAAATCAGTTTTAATATTTTGCTTTTAGCTCTGCTTAAAAATGAAAGATACTGATGTTTGGCATTATGTTGCTAGAATGTAGCAAGAGTATCTCACCGTGAAATTTAAATCTGCTATGTTACATGTTATGTCAGCAAGAAAGTATCTATTTCAGATATTTTAAACTAAGCATAAAACATTTGATTTTTCAGATAATTCTAAGTTTGTTACATGAAAGTTGAGTTTTTTTTATAAGAACATATTGGATACTTTTCATCTATTGAATTATTCGTTTTGAATTTAGAAATCTTTTTAATTTGAATTATAAAAAAGATATTTTATATAAAATTCAATTATTGACGGGTATATTTTAATAAATTAATAAAATACTAACAGCAAAGCAAACAAACGTTGTCTCCCTTACATCAATAAGTTTCTTTAGTTGATAACGATTAACCTCCCTTACACCATCGTATTCAAAACCGTTTAAATGAATTCTTGTTTTTCTCTGTTTCTTCTGCCTCGACTTTTACGTCATCCAATGATTTCTTTGTGTTGAAGGAAACTTTTTTACTCATTTCACTCATATCACCCAGATTTCTTCACTGACTTCCCTGGGGTGAGATGGAATCTTGTCTACCATTTGTTTGTGCCGTTACTGCCTAAGTCTTCCACTGACTGATACCTGTCTTTAAGTCTAAAAATGGTTCTGCCTAAGTCTCCAACTTTCAACTTTTTCTTATGTTTACATGAACTTTTTCCTTTCTGATATTTTTATGCTTCAAAGTTTGACTCTGATTAGAGAACCTTCAAATTCAACTGATTTCTCATTTTCTCATTTAAGCCAAGAACTTTTCAATTCCCCTCGTTAAAATAGGAAAGCTATTTTTTACAACAAAAAAAACCTTTCTTAAATTCTTATGAGGCTTTTTTATGTCAATAAATAGACTTTCTTTTAAGATATCATTTATCTTATAAAGAAGAAATATTCAGTTGGGTGTATCTACTGAATATAGACACTTGTTGTCTTCAATCATTTCAATTGAAACATCAAAGTGACATCCAAGAAAATGTTTATATACTGAATAGACAAACATAAAGATTAAATAAATGTTATCACAAATGATTATAATCCATATTTTACTCTTTTATAGAATCAAGCTTTTTTAAATATATTTTTGTAAAAAGTTGCACATTCACCAGTAAATACCAAATAATATTGCGCGCAAAAAATTATTGATAATGACAATGTTATTCAAATTGCATCGGATCATTATTTCTAAACTTCTAAAGGATATTTTTTGCCACACCAAAAACACAAACACACAAACATACAGACACACACATATAAAGACTGGGGAAATTCTGCCCATGTGACTTTTTGACAGATTTTTGATATTTGCTCAAAAGTTCCAACTTTTTATTTCACTTCATTTTCCTTTGAATTTTGAAAATTTTCAAACAAAGAGTTCTAAATTCCCAACATCAACTTTTGTTGGATTATGAAAATTGGTCAGTAAAATTGTACAATTTTCCTAATGAAAGGATGGAAGGGTAAATTTCTCTACACCTCAAAATATCAGTCCGTCAGTCTATTTAGTGGAAAATATGATAAAGAAAATGAAGAAATAACATGGATTTTTAGTCAGAGATCAATAGAGTTTTTATTTATATACTTTTCTTTTCTATACGTTAAATAAAAGATTAGGAATTTAATTTTTTATCATTTTAGTTCCATGTTGGTCATAATTGCTTTAAACAAAACATTAAATGTTGATGAGAATTTCACATTTGAAGATTTTTAGCTTTCAACTTTATTTATTCCGTTTTATTTTATCCTCTTGACTTCAGAAAGATCTTATTGCTGTAATGTTTAAAAAGGATGTGGGGTCTGCAGGATAACAGAAATAGTTGCATAATTTTTAGTTGTATGAAAAGTCTATGTTTAGTGAAAGTTTCAAGCAAGGATTCAATCCCAGTTGAAAGAATGGTGCAACACAATCTTCCTTATTCACAAAGATCAGTTAATAGCATATTTCAAATGAAGCACCTGTTGAGTAAAAACGTCTGGAAGAATTTAATTCACCGAGAATGACGCCACAAATTTTCGTAATATTTTTCGTTATTTTTAAGTGTGTCATGTGTTTTATTTCAATTTTCTAAAAACTTTATCGATGTAATTTAATCTTTTATTTCTATTAAGTGAGATTTTATCTAATCTCCTCAAATTTCAAGAGAATCAATTAAATAAAAAAGATCTTTCTCTCTCTCTCTCGCTCTTCTTTAAAATCCCTTTTCCAATTGAAGAATGAGAGTTTTGTGCTTGTCAAAAATGCATCAACTGAAGAATATTTTGCTGTGGGTATGAACAACATCCACCCAACCCTCCTGATTTATCTGATACATTTTAAGGCAACTAAAAACTTTCAAGAGAAGAAATTATTAATTCTGACATGTCAAAATAAAAAGAAACTTTTAGTCACAAATTTATGGACTTTTTTCCTTCTGTTTTGAAATGAAAGTTTTGAAATTTCTTTACTTAATTCCTAATATAAATTAGTTGTGAGAAATGATCTTTTGCAGACATTGGCATTAAATAACCCAGCAAGGTTGATATGCCATTAAAAAAGAAAGCAAATGATTTCATCCAATTTATAAGAAGTAGATGAATCTAGTTTCTTTATCGGATCATTTGTTTCATAATGATTTTACAATTTATTGATATTTTATAGAAATTACAGATGAAAATAAAGAAGAAAAGCAACATTTTTAATATTTCATTCATTTATTCTAACTTTTCAAAAAAAAAAAGGAAAATTTTTTTTCAAAAATTTAAACAATATTTAAAAAATATTTTTAAAAATTTTAAAAATATTTTTTAAAATATTTTTTTAAAAAATTAAAAAAATATTATGCATTTCTTTTTACGAGTTAATTTTACAGAATTTTTGAAAAGATCTTTTAATCAATTTTTTTCTTGTAATTTTAACTTTATTAAAACATTTGACTTTAAAACTTTATGATTATCTTTTTACGTAAAAGATCAGGTTATTAGTCCATTGTAATTGAAAATTTCATCATTAATCAAAAAGCTGAAAATTATTTCATATTTTTTTAAATGTTAAATTAAATACCTAATAAATAGAAAATAACATTTATCAATAAAATTAAAAGCAATTTATTTCTTTTTAACATATTTTTCAACAAATATTTTTTTATTATTTCAGAAAAACTTTCGGAAATTCAACAGCAAAAAAATCATTTTCCTCACTTCATATTCTGAATTATTAAAAAAATGTTTAATTTTTTTAAAATCACAAATTCAAAAATTCACATGAAAAATTCAAACAAAACACAAAAATAATCGATAACATTTTTTTAAAATTTTATTCATTCTCAAAAGATTTTTTAAATATTCAATGGTTTTTTAAAAATTTTAAGGAAAAGAAAAAAAATTGTCCATTTTTTTTTCTTTGTCAGTCGAGAAATTTAAAAATTTTAATTAAATATTTTCCATCAATTCAAAGACAAAAAAACATTTTTTCCCTTAAAATAAAAACGTTTGGACAAATTTCAGATTTTTTCTCAAATTGAAAAAAAGTTTTATGCAATTTTTTTCAGGAAAAAATTTTTGTTCCATTTTCATTAAAAGAAAATATTTCACAAGTCCCTGGTTTTGCTCCCCAAATTTTCCCAGTTGAGGGATCAGCATAAATTCAAGGGACCACAGCCCCCCAAAATTTCAGAAGAATCAAAAAACATTTCCATTAGCAGGAATCCCTCTCCTTCTTCCTCTTTTAAATTCAATTCACCCAATTCTGTCAATTCAACAAATGAAAAGTTTGAATAATCAGCAAGAAACAAATGATTATCTTCATCGCTGACAACAATTGATTGAATCTACGAAACGTGTTCGATCCCGGCAGATTCGATTCAGTTTCAATTTCAATGGAATTATCTGCAAAATCCCAAATCCCATTCCCAATTTTTTCAGTTTGGAGATTTTCAAGGAATTCCTGCCACAAATCGGAATATTTCATTTGTAATTTCATTTCTCTCAACGGTTCCCTTTTCTGATTCAATTCCAGCAACCATAATTCCAAATTTCGGGCCACCAATTCAACACCCAAAACAACATCCTTTTCTTTTGACCCTTTTTTTAATAAATGCTGCAAATTAAGATGCCAAATTTCTCATTTTTTCAATGTTTTCCGTTTCTCAAAGGAATTTCTACCATTTTTTCACTTGTTCTTTTGTCATTCGTCTCAATTTGTCACACATTTCATGAGTTTTCTCTCTTATTTTATCAATGAAGTCATCTTAATTTTGCAATAATTCTTCACATTTCAAGTCGCATTGTTTTTCTAATTCCTCACAATAAATTCGCGATTTGATATTTCTTTCCTTCTGATGAAGGAAAGAAATATCAAATCGCAAATTTATTTTATTGATCTTTTTCGAAATCTCAAATTTTTTTTTAGGAGTTTAGGGATTTGTAATTTTTTTTTTGTTTAATGCCTCCTCCTTCACTGATTTTGGAAGAGATGAACAGTCACCTGAATCTTTTAAGTGATTAATGTAACGTGTGTCTTTATGACACACGTTACATTGTTTGCAGTACGAATCTTCCATATAATTGTGACTTTTACACCTATCAGTCCAAATCAATTTTCTAACTTCTTTTCATTTTCACTTGATTCGATCACAGAATGTTCATCAAGAAGCTCATGCTGATCAAGCATTTTCTTGTGGAATTGGTCACATTTGGCACAAAAGGATTCCTCACAATTTTTACATCAATTTGTGGCGATCGATTCAATTTGATCCTCTAAACAAAAATTCCATTCAGTCGATTCCATTTGTCGACATTTTAAACAACTGATCAAAATTGGTGACAGGGTCAATTGATCTAGTTGGACAATTTCATCGCATAATGGACAATGACCATTTCCATTTGTTTTTCTTTTCACTTCCTTATTTAAACATGTTTCACAAAATGAATGAAGACAGGGAAACAATTTTGATTCCCTGTTTAATTCATTTTGGCAATGAGAACAGTTCAACTCCCATCATCCATATATGGTAAAAAAAGGAATAGTCCGTTGCTTACAACATCGAGCAAAAACCATCAGTCGTGATACTGATGCATATCAAGAAGAAATGATTAGTTTGAGACAACCTCCATTGTAACAACTACCCAGAGCGCATAACATCAGCTCCAAGAAACCTGGAGGATAGAGGACAATAACCGTAAACTCACCACAGTATGTCTGCCCTATGTCAAAGGACTAGCCGAAGGACCTAAAAGATATGCAGTCCATATGACATCAGGACAGTATTCACAAGTGATTGAACTCTCTAGAGATATCTCTTCTGGGTCAAGCCAACAACAGATTTCAACAATATCAAGAACGAGATAAATCGCTCACTAAAAGTAAGACTAGAAGAACATTAGAAGGCAGTAGTACAGGGTGAGATTGAAAAGTCGGGTATGTCGGACCATATATAGAAGGAAAAGGGAAACCATTTGCCCTTATGGGATAAAGTTGAAATAATTGATAGAGCTGAACATTGGAGGATTAGACGCTTTAAGGAATTGGCACATTTGGTGGACTGCAATGACTTGCTAAGTAGACCAAGTATAGAGATGAATACAATATGGGAACAGATAATTAAAAGGGTTTGATAAAAAATAACAATGATGAAGACAATAGTGCGAAAACTCTTACTGATAAAAATCATCTCATAAAACTTCTTGTAATGCTTCTCAGATAAGCGTGATAAGCAATGACGTCATTATTCACAAAAGAACTTCATAGTTCCTTGAACGCCTTGTTTGATAAACAAACTTCTAAAAATGATTTCCCAGGTTGAATCATTTCTATGCCCAGATAAACAGGGGACACCTGAGGAAGGCCGGAGGTTATAGCGGCCAAAACGTTGTGGAAATAACAATGAAGATGAAGGCAATAGTCTGAAAACTCTTACTATTCATAGTACATTTTTTGACAGAGATTACAATGCTACTAAAAAAGTAGTAAATTCAAACAACTGATAGAAAAATGAGTCTTGAAACGTCTAGTTTAGTGCTCATATAGTTTAGCTTGTACCTATATGCATTATTGTGCCTAAATACGTTTACCAGTCAGCTGCGGCTGTAGAATACACCAACTGCACCTCTGCAGAGGAGTAAGACACCCTCAATGAATGTCCTGTATATGACACTAAACAATCTGATGGTGAAGTTCCAGTAATACTGGAGCTTTGGGGAATGCAGAGTACCCATTCATTGCCATTGCTCTCTGGTTCACTCTGGTCGGGAGTGGTAGCACCCTATCAGGTGCTACCACTATGGGTCAAATAGAACTAAATTGTGTTCTTATGCTAAACTGAATTACTTGAAATAGAACCGTTTTGACATTGAAACTGTACTTACACTGAACTAAATTGTTTGAAATGGAATTGTTTTAACATTAACCATGCATAAACGAAAATTTATACTTATACTAAACTGAATTGGTTGAAGTAGAACTGTTTGACTAATCTGAATAGCTTGAAATAGAAATGTTTTTGACAAAGTGTGTACTAAAGCTAAACTGAATTGTTTGAAATAGAACTGATTATTTGTATAAAAATGGATTTGGCATTAAATAACCTACAAAGGTGGTTTTGCCGTAAAACCCAAACAATCAACCAACCTAAATATCTGGACCCAGAGACAGTAGAGCTGATAGTGTTACAGGACGAAGGAAAACAGGCGGGAAAATTTATTTATCCACTCCTCTTATCTACCATACTAGGTGAAACAAAGTCAATTTAATGTGGGGATCTGACAGTTAACAGTTCCATCATCATTCTTCTATTGGGATGTCTGAGGCACATGGCAACTCATGAGAAAGTGCCTGTGTGGGAAGATGCTCTTTTGGAGTTGAGCTACTTTATCTTTTGAACAACTCAACATTAATATCAAGTAGACTGAAAAAAATTCCCTAAGAGTTCTTGCTTATAAAGGCACTCATGGTGAAGTTATTTTAGCAGGAAATTGAAACCCTGGATGAAGTTGTTTTCACTTTGAAGTGAAAAAAATTCTTTCTTGAGAGGGGGGTCAACAATCAAGTTAGACCCTAACTGGCAGAGTAATCTATCTTCTCCTTTCCACTTCCTTCTCCCATTTCTCTTTTCTTTCTTCACTTCGTTTGTCTATCTCTGTCTTGTTACTTGGACAAACTGCCTTCTTCCTGTTCTGCTGAAGGTTTTTTCTATTTATTCAGGCCAAAGCCTACCCCTCCGGGCACTTAGTGACACAATGCCAGAACCAATCAATTCTCTCTCTGACAGATGACACACAGTGCAACCCTTATCCTTTTTCATCGCGGGTTAGCATGATGGCTGCTACACACTTTGCCTTAATCTTCATCACAATGATGTTGGAGTGAGTTGTAGAGTACAACTGATTATAAAGAACAGCTTTATTATCGAATTCTACCAGGAACGACAATAAAAACATTTTAGATTTTGTCAAAAAGAAATGTATGATGAATAGCATTTAGGGATGCCTTAAAGCCTCGTTCCTGTGTCAATTCCTTGAATTTCCTCCTTTCTTTTGGTAGCATTGTAATCCATGCACTGAATTCTACCAGGAATAATAAAAATCAACACTTTAAATTCTTTTCCTGAAATCAGGGCTCCATATATTCAAGGGAGCAATCAGGAATTAGACAGGTCTGTGGTGACCCTGAGCAGTGGCAGTTGAGTTGGTCATTGGACTGTGCTACTAAGTCAGTTTGAGTTCTCAGGACATGACACCAGGTCGATTTCTAAGCTAAGTATACCTGTTTTGAATACTGAGTTTTCCTTCTCCTAGACCAGTTGCCATACCAAGGTTAAAGAGCCCAGTCTGCACTACTATTTACCCATAGCTGTAAGGAGAATAGTTGTATTCATACCTTTCCCATACCTTTAGCACTTAGTGAAAAGGCAAATAACTTTGTCCAGAATTTAAAATCAGGTTGCTGTGTCCATTTCCTAAGATGATAGTCATTACACCACAAGCATCTCAGTAAGCACGTATAGGTACAAGACATAACATCTCAAATTTAGATACATCAGAAAGTCTGAAGCCTAATTAAGAAAAAGGGATTTTTTTTTTACACAGTGGATATCTATTTTTCAACAATTTCCCCCTTATTAATGCACTTAATTTAACAGTGAATGTTCAGGAAAATTGAACATTATACAGTGAAAATTCCATATCAAAATTGAATTAACTTCTTACATACCAATCACAAGTATACTTGTTTTCATGCATTGGTGAAAAATGTCTGGCAAACATGTACCTATAATGACCCTTTTCACCACTACTATCCTTGTCACTCTGGATAATGGAGGTATCAAATATTTGCAAAGCTATAATTAACTGGTGATTACAAAAGATGTAACTGCCAAAGCAAAACCTGGGAAGACCAGAAATCAAGTAGAATGCAGTCACTTGAGATTTGGGATACAAATTCTAGGTATTTAAACATTGTCTTTCAAAAAGAAAAGTTAAATAGTTAGGACTTATATGAAATGTACCAACCACCCAGCCACCGAAAGGGCGAGGTCTCCTATTTTACATTGACTGGACAAAGCCATGCCGAGAAAACGATATGAAGACAATACCTGAACATTCGGGGTCATGAGTGATCTCAATGCATCTGGTTATCTACCAGCAATTGACTGTTAGTTTCTTCAATGAAACTACCATTGTATTATTCCTAATTTGAAGTATCATCTTGTTAATGTTCTCCCGTACAAAGGATGCAGAGTATGGTTTTCAGCCTGCACTCCAGGTTGTAGGATTGTGTTATACCTGTGCATTTGGTAAGTAGAGAGTTAATAACTACATCAAGCTACAGACTTATTGGTCCACCCTCATATTTTTGTATAAATAACAACCAAATATAAATTTGTTGAATTTTATTTTCTTTTAAAACATTCACTTTATATACAAATATTTTTCATCATTATTCATTAATAAATCTTTATTATTATCTGCAGATAACTAGGCACCAATTGGTCTGCCTCAATGGCCAAAATCTAATGAATTGGTTTCAATGAAAAATGTTTTTATTATTTACTCATTCTTTTCATTTTATAAAATAAAGAAATATGACAATGACTTTTTTCAATTATAATTCAGTACAATATTTGTAGATGTGACCGTTTTTCTGATTGTATATATCTCACCAATTGTGTTTGTGAGACTTAGCCAAGAGTAAGAAAAAAAAAAAAAGAAGAGACAGAAGGAGAAGAAAGAAAAGAATGATGATAGGGGAAAAGAGACAGAACCTTTAAACATCTTTTTTTAGTATCTCACACACACACAAATATTACTCAAAACCTAATGTTAATTTTCTTATTCTCATTCCCAACAGATTTAAAATTCTGTGTCAGCTAGGCTAGTAAATTTCAACACAAGAACATGGCGGTGGGGGGGGGGAATCAAAACTTTAGAGAATAGAAAGTCTCATTTGTAGCAGTTTGTAAAATTCCATAAAAGTACAAAGAGTGTGCTTACATAGAGGCCGGAATACCTCGTTCCAGAAACCCTAACTTTACAGGTTCAGGTAAAGGTATTTAATAGTCTACCACAATGTCACAATTGTAGGAACACTGAGTGAAGGTAAAATTTGCTAACTCCTAATCCAGGTTAAAGTAGCTTATTAATCATCAGGTAAACATTACATGTTTTTAAATGTATGCAAAGTTGGTTCAACATCTGTGACTGAAGATGAAAGTAAAGACTTGCTGTTTTAGTGGTTGTGTGTAGATATGTGTAACCATAGATTGATTGCAACAATATCTAATCCTTTAGATATATCAGGTTGACGCATGGATCTATGTATGCTCAAGTACAGGCACATCAGTTAACATGCATGCGTGAACAAATGCAGGTGCATTAGTTAATAAGTGTATATATGTGCATCAGTTAACAAGAATAAATCAGTCTAGTTTTGGTGTATCCAGATGTATTCATTCTACTTTTGCTCTCACATGCAAATGTATCTGTAGATATAACTATTTGTACAATTGCTTGTATATTTTAAAAGATGAGTGCATCTTTAAATAAGTAGTAATAAATATTTGATGGAATTTACAGATATCAACATATGCCCTTAGGCTTAAGGATCAACAACTTCCATCAATTATACCTCTTTTTATTTAGATATCAATGAACTATATATATATATATATATATATATATATATATATATATATATATATGTGTGTGTGTAGCATTGTCAAACTATTAATTTGGATTAGTATTAATTTTTTTGTATTAAAGTATGTATCTAACCAACCCCTCCACTATAGGCAAGATGTGACACAGGTGAGTTTTTTTTTTTTAATTTTATTTTTTAAACACAATAAAGCTGGTTTGTATTCAGAGTTTTCCTTGGCTGGTTCACTAATCAAATCTAAAAGACACAGTCTGCACTACTATTTACCCATAGCTGGAAGAGCAGAGGGATACATTCCTTCCCCAAGAACTTTAGCATGAAGTGAAATGCCAACAGCTTGTCCAGGATTTGAACCCAGGTCAACAATTTCATTTGCTATGATGATAACTACTTTTACTAATGGATAAACTTTCGGTAAGTGATTAACAAGGATGAAAGGAAATAAGTCAAAATAATAACAAAGATGATTGACAATGTTTCATTGAAAAAGAATTTTTTTTAAATTCTATAACACTACTAATGTATATCAACAATAATAAGTGTCGAGAGATGAAGTAACGGATAAGTTTGTATGTATGATTTAAGTTTCTGGAATACTAATGGCTCTCTTAGTAAAATCGTTTCCTGATTTAAACTTTTTTTTTTGTTTCCTGGATACCAATTTTATTTATTTTCTGTACAAATGAGACCATTCTTGTTAATAAAATTAACTCTTTATTTTTTATCTATTTTATTTTTCCATGTAGCATTATCATTTAATAAATTTAGACTAGCATTTTCTTTCAACTTAATTCTCGTTTCTTTTGTATTGCAGTCCAGTTTATTTCTATGATGAGAAACAATGCATATTGGAGACAATAATAAAGGATAAGCTATAGATAAGAAAATCACATCCTCTTTTGCCACAAAAGACATGTTATCCAAAACAGCTACTTTACCATCTAAGCTACAAGAGACACTGCTATTACAGAAACCTAATGCCAACAAGATATAGTGTGATTTAGGCTTCTACAACACTGATGGCTCTTGTAGCTTCAGTAGTAAAGCATTTGATATGGATAACTAGACTCCTCAGAGGCAGAAAGTGATGCAAGTTTGATTCTCATTGTGAGCTTGCCTTATATATGTGGTGTTCCTAGCTGTCATAGAAATAATGTTCCAAGCAAGTTGTGATGGAAGAAAATATTAGTCAAAATTAATATATGTTTGCATATATATATATATATATATATTTTTTTTTTAAATTTATTTACCTGTTCTTAAAAAAAGAAAAAAAAAAAAAAAAAAGGTCCTAATAGGTTAATCAAATATTGATCATTTATAGGGATTTTTTTTTCACAATTAATTTCATTATTTTTAAAAATAGTCCAGTTTTGGAAGATTAGTTATCAAAAAATCTTGTATAAACTCCAAATACATCCAAAGTCTATACAAGGAAAATTAATACCCATCCCATAATAGTTGGTACATTTAGTTTATGAAATTGTATGCAAATGTAACAATAGTTTTTTGCAGGTTCATGTATATTTCCAAATTGTTTGCAAGTATTTGCTGGAAAGTATGAAGGTGGACTCAGCTCCAAACATCACAAGAATAACGGCCTCGAGCCTGCATCTTCTTTATGTAATCAGTTGCATAGGCTTTGTCACTAAATTTACCACATTCCATTATTATTGACAGCAGAGTTTCATTTACATCACGAGCCATTCGGGTGGCATCACTGGAAAAAAGAAAAAGTTTCTATTAGGTTCAAATTGGTGCTCAATGTGACAAGGTTAAAGTAATTTAGTTAGAGAAAAAGAATTCTGACAAACACACACAAATCTATAAAATGAATCAATTTCAGTATATCTTCTCTTAAAACAACAGAGGAATCTTTTTTTGAAATCACAATTCAAACATATGTTACAAAAAAATTTGCTTTATGAAATTAAAAATAAGTAAAATATTTTGGTAGTTTCATTTGTTCTACTGTGTTTGTGTATAAATAAAAATTGTATATATTATTTAGATAAATGTGTAACTCAAATGAAGTATTAAAAATGTCATTGATTTTTTAATCCTTGATATTTTTCATTTCTAATCAAACAATCAAATTTCAACCGATAATGATGAATCATTTATTAGAACAAGTGGCTTTGTCTAATAATAATTTTCTTGATTGACTTAGATGAGTTTGTCAAAGGATTTTTTTCAAGACACCTTTGTTTCGGGAGTGGGAAATCAGTTCACTTTCATCGTCATTTCTGTGTCAAAATAGTTTGTATTAGAGACAATAATAAAGGATAAGCTCACAATGAGACTCAAACTTTTGCAGGTTATTTAGTGCCAAAGCCATCCTGGCAGAAGAACAGAAGTGATGGAATTTAACCTATAGCTAGGGCGGTAAGTGGACTCATACCTTTCCCAAAGGTACGAGTCCAAAAGTGAATATAATAGTATGACTGGAGTTCAAACTTGCTTAACATGAGGCCAGTCCAGCATTTAGTCATTATGCAAGCCAGGAGAAAAATTGAAGAAATGCTCAAAGATATGAGATGAAAGTTCCTTCTTGTTTTCATAAGCCACTTACAAATTCAGCCCTATTAAAACAATCTGCTGGAAGACAGCAAGGTCTCAAAACACAAGAACTGGAGAATGGCATCTAGGGTTATTTTATGCCTTTAAGTTAGGGAATCACATACATTCTACATCCATATTTACATTTTTGTGAAGTTGCTTAAGATGTTTTTACATAAAGTCCTATCAAATATGAATAATTTTTAAACAGATCTATTTGACCCATACTTACCCACAAATGTAGAAGTGACCCCCAGATTCAATCACTCGCCATACTTCCTCTTTATTTTCTCTCAACAGATGCTGAACATACACTTTTTTGTCTGTGTCCCGAGAGAAAGCCACATGCAATTTGGTCAATGTTTTGCTATTACAATATTCATCAAGTTCTTCCTGGTAGAGAAAATCCTGTTCTTTATGCCGACAGCCAAAGTATAAAATAGTATCACCAACAACCTTTTCTGGAAAGGGAAGAAGAAAAAAGTTAAAATGCATCAAAGGGTCATTATTAATTCTGACTAATTTGGTTTTCAAAATTTCCCTATTTTTTTAAAAATATCAAATTATCATCATCAAACTTTGATGGAGTTCGATACAGCTAACTTGAAAATGATGGGCAGTTGTAAGTTGAAAGCAGATATAAAACAAGACATGATGACGTCAAATGAAAAACAAGACATACGATGATGTCAAATCATTTAAGCATGAACAAGGAATTGCATTTGATTAATTCAATGGCATATCAACTTCTAATGGGTCAGTAAATGCCAAAATTTGGTTTCTTTTTAAATGGTTGATAGCAATAGACAAGAAATATTTTGTTTAGTCTATTTGTTTAATAGCATATCAACACATTGTGTTTAATTTTATTAATTTTCTAAATGGCTTTGATTTCAAGGCATTTCAATGTTTTTAAATAATCTAATACCGAAACCATTCATGTATATGAATAGTCATCATCATGTCGTGCTGGTAGCACAGATATATCCCTGACCTTCTCTCGCCACTTTTCCCTATCGTTCATCGCCTCAGGCAGGTCTTCAGGACAACATCCTGTATCCTCACATAGTTGCTGAAAGTATGTTCGTGCTGATCGTCCTGCATTTGCACAGCCATGTGTGGGGGTCCATAAGAGTACATCACTTATGAGTTCGTCCCTGCTTCTCCAGCAGTGTCCTGCATGTCTGGTTCGTCTAACTTGAATAGTTTTCATGATAGGAGGTAGGTGGCCGTACAGTTGGCGTCTTGTGGGGTGCTGCCTGTTCAAGATTGCTCGCACCATTCTTGTGTAATTGCCATCTAGCTTCTTCACCAGCCGTTTTGTTAGAGTCCATGTAGTGCATCCATATAGCAGTATCGATGTGACCGCTGCCTGGAAGAAGCTGCATTTCATTTTATCGGTTAGGTCTGATTCCCATATAATCGAAAGTCTATTGATAGCTGTCCATGCCTTCGTTAACCTTGTGTCGATGTCCTTTTCGGTTGATGCGACGCTGCTTCCTAGGTAAGTGAATTTGTCTACTAGTTTAAGAGGGGTTCTGTCTAGAGTGGAGATGTCACCCGTTTGATTATAGCACATATATTCCGTTTTGTGTGCATTGACATAGAGGCCTATGCCTGGTGGGGATAAGGGAATTTATACCTTCCCCAATGGTATAAAGTTTGAGTTTTGTTTAACGGCATATCAACCACATATTCTATTAGGGTTTTAGGGTTTAGTGCATGAGTTTTTATAATAGTATTTGATTATATTTGGTTAAATTCTAGTGAAAAGGTGGTCCTCAGGTTTGGTGTTTTTGAAAAAGTTGTTAAGGTTACTTATCTGGTAGCATTTTGGGCAAGTTTGTCTGAAACTGTCAAAGTATATGTTGTGTAATGATAAAAACACCCCTCACTGACACAATGAACAAGTCTGAAGCGACTATAAATAAAGTACATATTTTATTTAATGAATAAAAATATAGCCGATTTCCAATATTGTCAACTGCGTGTATTTATTACTTTTTACTGTCGGACTACAATATAAATTTAAGAGAATGTGTTTGACTGTGACAGGTTACTTTACACATTGAGCATATTAGAGTCTCTTCCCTTTTTAGACGTGAGTGTGGCTAATGTAAAGTGTGGAAAGTATCACTTCTTTTCTGTTTCTTCTGTAAGCTGCTGGTCACTCACCAATGGTATCTTGTATATGATGGAGCTTGTTGTGTATTTGATCATCAATGATTTTTGCCATTTATTATGAATGAATTTTTTAAGGGTTGTATTGGATTTTTATATTGGATATATCTGTCAAAAGTGCTTTTTATGCAGCTTTATCAACCTTTTCATTTCCATGTGTGCCAATGTGGCTTGGTATCTAGGTGAGAATGATACTATTATTTTTGGAGAGAGTATTTTTTTTTCTTTAGGAGTTTTATGATAAGTGGAGCTGATGTATCTTTGTTCTGTAGTGCTAAGAGAACTGATTTGGAGTTAGAGTAGATGATAACTGTGAAGGATTTGTGGTTAGATATAATGTTCATGGCTAGGTCAATAGCTGTAACTTCTGCACTATAGATGGTTGATTCATATGGGAAATGTTTTAGCAGTTCTTGGTTTTAGAGGATAGCAGCTCAACCAACTTTCATTTCCTGTTTAGACTCATCTGTATAGATATGGTGATGATCAAGGAAATTATGTTGGATGTTGAGGAATTTTTCTCAACAGTTAGAGTGTGTTTTGGTTAATTTGGTTAGTCCTAGTTTTACTATTGATTTATGGTTCATGGTGCTGTTTTGAGGGGGGTGGTATCATGCATTATTTTCAGGTTTATTTGAATTTCATTGAGGAGGTTCTGGATTCTTAGATTAAGAGGTTTGATGGCCTTTGCTTTATTTTCAAACAGGTTTTGTATCTTATTTCTATGATGCAGTTATAGGCAGGGTTTTGGTGGGTATGTGATGAATTTAGTACAGTATTGGAGTTCAAGTTTGTGTCTTCTAAAAGAGAGGGGTTCATTAGCTTCTATGTATAAACTTTCTATTAGAGAGATAGTAAAGGATCCTAAGGCAATAAGGAATCCCTGGTGATGGATGATATCAAGTTCTCAGAGGCAGAACTTTCTAGCTGCTCTATGTATGAAACAGCCATAATCAAACTTTGATTGTATTAGGGATCTGTATAGTTTGATCAGGGTATTTTTGTTAGTGCCCAAGTTTGTGTGGACTATGTCTCTCAGGGGTTGGATGGTTTGGGTGCATTTTATCCCCAGTTTTTTTTAATATGGGGGAATAAAGGATAGTTTTGAGTAAAGAGTAATGCCAAAGAATTTGTGTTGATGGGATATGGGTATTTCAATAGCATAAGAGCTGTAACTAATGAGGAAGTCATCAACATATTGTGATCCATTGATTTTTGGAAGGAAACAGGTTATTTTATTAATTTTAACTATAAGATCACAGATAGGATGCTACCCTGAGGTACACTTATTTCTTGTGGCTTTGAATCAGAGAATATGTTATTTATTTGTGTTTGGAAAGTTTGGTCTTCTATGAAGTGTTTTATAAAAATGGAAAGTGCTTGTAGGCCAAGATCTTTTAGTTTGTCATATGGCCATGATGTATCAGGCTTTTTTAAAGTAAAAAAAGACTGCAACCAGATGGTCTCTTTAATAAATGCTTCACAGATTAGGGTTTCTATTAGAGATTATTTGGTCTATGGTACTTCTTTTAACTCTGAAGCTTATTTGTTGGTTTGAGAGCAGATTGACATCATTCCTTGAATCAAAGAGTCTAACCCTAACCCTAACCCTTTTGAAAGTTTTGCAAGAACAGTAATAGGTTTATAACTAATAGGGTTTGTGGAATTTTTTGTTTGAGAAAAGGGTTTGGTTTTATGGGATATCAACCATTGTAGGTTATTTAATGACAAATCCATTTTTATACATATAAACAGTTCTATTTCAAACGATTCAGTTTAGCATATGTATGCAGTTTAGTTCTATTTGACCCATAGGTAGAAACCTATCAAGTACTATCACTCTGGGCCAGAGTGGACCTAGGAACAATGACAAAGGAGTACATCACATTCTCCAAAGCTCCAGCAATACTGGAGCCTCACCATCAGATTGTTTAGTGTCATATCAGGAGACTCGTTGGAGAGTCTTACTTTTGCAGAGATGCAGTTAGTGTATTCTGCAGTTCCAGCTGACCAGCCCATTGAGGATAAGGATGGTTGAGGTTTGCTTCCATGAGGTAGGTATATACAAGGTGCATACAATAAGTTCCAGACTTTTTTCGTATGGGCACTTTTATTGATAGCATACACATGAAACTCTAGTCCCCTTCGAAGTAATCTCCAACTGTAATGCACTTGTTGTACTGTTCTAACAGCTTCTGGAAGGCCCCATGAAAGCCCTCTTGTGTGAGCATGTCAATAACCTTCATCGCAGGCTCTTTCATCTCCTCAATTGTCTCATAACGACCAACTCTGAGTTTAGGGAATAACTAAAAGTCACAGGGAGCAAGGTCTGGACTATAGGGAGGCTGAGGAACTGTCTTGATGCCCATCTTGGTCAAATAGTCTGTGACAAGGATGGAATTGTGTATTGTCCTGGTTGAAATACCACTGACCCCATTTGAGGATTGCTGGCCTCTTCTGACGGAATCTCTTCCTGAATTCCCTTAAAACCTCAACATAGTAGCCCTAACCCTTTGACCAATCAACTCTGGTGTATTGACTTCCTTACTCCTCCCACACCTCTCATCATCCCTCACAGACTCCCTGCCTTCCTTGAATCTCAAAAACTGATGTTCGATTCATGCAAGATGGTTGAAAAGCAGTCTGAAGCATTCCATACGTTTTTGTGGCATCATTTTTTCCAATTTTAAAACAGAATTTTATTGCATATCGTTCTTCTAAAGTGTTCTGACGTCCAGATTGCATTTTTGAAATTCACCAGCTGTGACAATCAGGCTTTAGTAGGGTGTATTCCAATTGCTGCTGTAGCTGTTTATTTGAACCTGAAATCATAAACATTGGTTAGTCATCTGATAAGATGTATAGTAAATTTTCAAGAGTCTACAACAATTTTAAATGCCTGTACAAAAAAGTCTGGAAACTTATTGAATGCATCACACATCATAAGCAAATGGAAATAGTTTTGTATAAGGTGGCTAAGACTGTAATGACTTGTATGCAGGTGTTGATGTTACTTTAGGGGACATTTTTCCTAATCAGAATTGATACCCCACACTAAAAGCTCTTAGTCCAGCAGCATATATGTAATCAAATTGTTTAAAGTTTTTTATGTTTAGTTTGTCACTTAATTTTTTTAAGGTTTCTTGAAGGCATGTGGTGGTAGGTTTTGTTCAGCTATCAAAGAAGTAGCTCATTGTAATTTGCCACAAAATTTTCATTGGATTATTTTATGAATAAAATTTTTAGTCCTTGATGTGTGATTGAAGTTTTTGTTTTGCAGCAGTTTTAGTGTATTCTTTTTTTATTTGATTGGTTTCAGTGATTTTGATGTTTTCTAAGTTTTTAGTTCTGATTTTGTTGGGGCTTTTCAGATATTCAGGATTTCTGTTTTGAGGGACTTTCCAGAGCCTCTGTTTCCATTAGTTTGTTTTTTGTTCCAATCAGCAAGATTCTTGATCTATGTTTGCTAGATTCCCTCTTCCAGAATGAACCTACTTTTGGAGTTAGTGGCAGGTTTTCAATGTAATCGATTTTTTTTTAGGGGAGTGGGTATTAGGTTTGGTAGAGTTAGTATAAATGCCTGGGGTTTGTTGTTGTTTGAGTTGTGTTTTTATTTTTTTTGATCTTTAGTTTTGTTAGAGTGAGTTTAAGGATTCTTCTTTGGTTTGAGATACTTCATTGTCAGGTTGGTTAAGATTTCTCTTAGGAAATCTACAAGTGTTAAGTTCTTTTATTAGGTTTATCATCTCAAAATGGGTCAATTCCTTGATTTTGGATCCAGTTGTTCATGGCTTTGGCTACATTTACATAAATTGCTAATATGGAATTTTTAACTAGTTTTTTTTTTTGGCCTCTGAGGATGAGATATTCTTTGTGGGTTTATTTCAGATATTTTTTTTCACACTTCACATTCTTTTGAATCAGCTGCATGGTTTTATTTACAGTTTGTGCAGTTCTATGGTTGTTCACAATCTATATGGTCTATTCTGCCTTCTTATCTTTTACATACTTGAGGTCTGATGCATTTTTCTCTATGGTGTTCAAATCTTTGGCATTTGTGGCATCTAACTGGGTTTGGGATGTAGGTTGTGACTTTAGATATCAATAAAATAAGATACTATATGTGTTTGTTTGGATTATATAGTTAGGGACAAAAAAAAAAAAAAAAAAAAGTGCAGTTATCAACAACATGTGCAATACATAGTTCTTAGCTCGAAGCTGCTTGAAGAAATCTAGGTCCGTCATTTGTATAGAAGGAGAATCACTTTCATGCATGCTCCGCACATGCATATTTCATTTTTAATTTCACCCTATGCCCCCTTGGTCTTAAAGATCAATAGTTGGTCTCATAATCCTCCATTCAAGCTAGGTGTCTTTGCTCACGTTGCAACCTTTGTACTGGTTCTTTTCAGGGACTTCAACAACCTCTTCATCTGATGGCAACAAAACTTTCTGTATATCTAGTATGTGATGCAGTACTCCATCAAATGTCACTTTGTTCTTAGATAGCACCTCAGACACTGTTCCTCTTCCCCAGCAAGTAGTACATCAAGCATTGGACTGTTTCACCTATACCTCCTCTCCTATTGATCTTCACTTGCTCCTGTTCCACACCTTCAGTTATGGCCCGTGAATGTTGCCATTCGTATGTGAAAACAGATCTATGTGGCACCGACACTTTGTCCTGGCCATTCTTTGGCACCATGTTAAACCAGAAGACTGCTTCTTGGGGGTGAGATTTGGCTTTTTCCAGCCACAGCTTTTGTGGTTCAATGGTGCCTCTCTATAAAATCTCATTGCCGCTTGGGTGGTACACAGATCTAAAGTATCGCCTAACACCTGACTTCTCACACATCTGTCTAAAAACTTCCTAACAGAAACCTACACAGTTATCTATCAGCACCTCTTCTACAGGCTCCCTCTCCAGAAACACCTCATCAACTCAATCTCTTTTGCCATCTGTTTTGATTCTTCGCCAGATCACTACTGTTTCAGGTCCACAGTCAATCATGGATAGATACAGTTTATAGCAATAATGCATGATATCAATGGCCAGCCACTTCCAATTTTCTGCCACATGCACCTCTCTTTTTTGTGCCTGGACAATAGAAGGTCAATGGATTGACACTCCCTGCAATGCTCCACTACCTCCTAAACAGTTTCCATTGTGACATTTGGATTCACTTTTCTTGCCAGAAACAAAGTTCTTTCCTTCCCAAAATGGTGCATATTATGCAGGTTTTTCAGGTCTTCTCTGACATAGCACAACATCGTTGTGTCTTTCTTCTCCTGTAGCCAAGCCTTCTTCACTTTAGTCAACATGTCCACTTTGTTTTTCTGTGATGGAACTAATGTGACTTATTTTTAGCCCAAATTCTCTGATCAAGTCTCCAAGTGCCTCAATTTGATACATGATCAGCATCTCAGCTGCCCCTTTTGGTCTGATCCTCTTATCTCCCGAAACTTCTGACTTGATCCACGATGTCACAGTTGCTGAATCCGTTCTAATTTCCACTGCTTGTAGTCCCTATTACAAAGCTAGGTTGATGCCCTTCATCGTAGAATCAAGCTCTGCAACATTTTCTACCATCTTTTTCCGTAGCCAAGCAGCATCTTTTGCAGTTACTCCTATTTCGAACATGGCCCCCAGTGCCAGGCTGCTAGTGACACACCATATTACCCCTACCTGGCTCCTCCTCATGTTCCATTCTCCCTTTACAGGGTCCTCCTTTCTCACTTCTGCAATAACTTCTAGTATCATACACAGCACCATCCGGTCAATTTTATCCTCCCATTGGTCTGTACCGGTCTGCCTTTTAATAAAACTTCATGTAGTCCGCAGCCATCCGACCATGAGGTAATAACCATTCAAATTCCCACATACCGAGAAAAGTTCTCATTTGGTCAGGCCGTCCGTGACTTCAGGGATCTCGTTTCCTCTTCCCTGCCTTATTCTCAAAGCCATTCCATTTTCCAACGACTGACGGTTTAGCAGTCAGTCTATATGTGTTGACATGATCTCTCACCTTTTCCACAGCCTCCTCTGCCTCTTCCACTAGTATATCATCGATATAAGTGATTGTGGGTCTTTTCACCGCATTGTCTTTAGTCAACACCATTTTAAGCACTGCTGTCATAATTTTTGGTGTGAAACTCAGTCCAAATCCTAATCTGGTCAAGCAATAAATCTGACCTTTATACTCGACCAATTGATACCGCCATAGTTTCTAGCCTGCATGAATTTGAAGGTAGGACGACTTTAAGTCTATGATCTTGGTTGCATGCTTCATTCTCCTCCATTCCCTCATGACTTCTTCACATACATCGATTCCATCTCTGGTGTGGCAGGCCACATACTTGTTTAAGTATGAAGTCCAGCACTGGCATAACTTTCTTCTTAGTAGGATGAACCACTGCCAGGACTGGCAGTATTCCTTCAATCTTCCCTGACCACAGTATTACAATCCCTTTGTCAATCCACCTCTCAACTTCCTTCTCGAACTCCGCCCTTATCTCTCCTCTTAGTGTGCTCTCATAGCAACCAATCCAATTCCTTAGTACAGGCAGTCCCGCAGTCCATCACCACTCTGTCCACTTTTCACCATCAAAATGGGCTCAAAAGTCCTCATCCTCAATCTGGCATAGCCTGAGTTTTGTCGGCTGGATGGTATCATTGCTGTTCGCTCCTCTTACCATTTTAGTTACGTACTGATTTCCGAACTTCACCTGGCCTTTAGTAATTATAGCTCCTCCCAGCTGGTCTATAGCATCCAGGCCCAGTAACATGTCAATTCCTGCAATGAGTTTATCGAGCACAATTGCTCTGAGTCATAGCAGTATATTCCTTACCACAATTTTGGTGTCAGTCTCACCACAACACTTCACCTCTGTCATCTACCACTCTAATATTGCTGGCTCCACTCCAAGAGTCGGCGACACCTGTCATGACAAGCATAGTTGTATAGCTGGTATCAATAAAGGCTTTAGCTCTCTTCCCATTGACAGTTACCACTATCTGTGGCAACAAACTCTCGGGCACATTTTTGGAATTAAATGTGTATCCGACCAATCCTGCTAGTCACCTTATTTCCGCTGCATACACATTCACTGGTTTCCCAGTCCAGGTAACTTTTCTCAGCTTGTTATAGGTTTCAAAAGCACCCTTTGAAAATGCTGTCTTTAGTCTTTTCACAATACTCTCAGCCTGGTCTTTCTCTCCTATTTCCAGATAGACCACGAGTGCATTCCCCTTCAAATACATCAAGATCAATGTCACTACATCTTCAATCTTTTGCAGCTTCACAACCAGCTTTAGCTTATCAAGCCACATGACCACATCACCTTCTCCCGTGAATGGCCTCAGGATGTCACTGCTTAACCTCACTCATTCACCCCTTGTAATAAGGAACAAAAAAAATTTTTTTTAAATGCAGTCATCAACAACATGCACAATACGTAGTTCTTAGCTTGGTGCTGCTTGAAGAAATGTAGCTCTATTTATTTCTTCTTGAGGTCCATCATTTGCATAGGAGGAGAATCACTTTCACACATGCTCCGCACATGTGGATTTCATTTTTAATTTCGCCCTCTTGACAAGGCATTTTATCACAGATTATTTTTCTTGGAGATTCTTCCGGCATCAGTAACACTTGGTTTGTGAAGGTTGGTTTTATCTCATCAGAGAGATCCAGACTTCTCAATGCCTTTTGACAAGTACAGGTAGTTGTGGGATGGAATATTATTTTAAGATTATAAAAGCATTTTTTGTTCTAGAAGATCTGAATAAGTTTTCTTGGTGACTTCCACCAGTAGAGTCTTTTCATTGATGAAAGGGGACAACTTGGTGAGAAGAGTATCTTCTATTGATTCTAGTACTATGAATTTAAGAAAGAGGGTCTGATCTGAGTCAGTTTTTGCAAGTGGACACTTTAGTGCTTGGGATTCTTTTGGTATCCATAGGGATTTTTAATAAGTTCACTAACCATGCTCTCCACCCACTATGGAGCCCTATAAAGAGAAATGTCAAGAGGGAAACCCATTCACCTTGACAAATCAGGGCTACACAGTCAGTATACTCACACTGAGGGAAAGGACCAACAATTAAGGATCTCTACATTTTCATTCCCAAGATGACAACTCACCTAGTGATAGGAGAAACATCAGTCTTTCTCTAGTATAATTGACCCTATAGCCACTGCTTTCTGATTTGGAATTCAGAAAAAAAAAAAGATTTTTTGCTAGACTCCAAAGAGGGCTTGACGTAATCAGCCAATAGATCAGATCAGGCCTTTCCAACTGCCCAATCTAGCCCAGTAAGGGCCTAAGTAAGTGGGGTGTTGTTAGTCATGTGGCCACAGATTGCTCAGCCACCAGTATCCTGTCCTAAAGCATCATGGTCACCACCCATAGCCAACAGGTGTCCTCATTGAAGAACAGGAGAGTCTTACCCTTTAACCAAGATGCAGTTGGTGTATTCTACTGCTCCAGCCAACAGGATGGTTAAATGTTTGATTACAATCATAACTATATTTTCAATGCTCCATTTTTTTCTCTAATACACATAACTTGCACACAGTTGTCAGGTTAAAGTATTCCTATATTATACCAATAATTTGTAAGTAATTATATAGTTTCAAGTAAAAAAAATAATAATCCAGAGTAAACAATTATAGCTTTAAGTAACAACTTTTAATACAAATAATTTCAACAGAGTTATAGGGTATCAAATAGGAATAATTTTCAAACAAGTCTATTTGACACATAGATAGAACCCTAAAAAGGGTACTGCTAGTCCTGTTCAGAGTGGACCTAGGAGTAATAGCAATAATTAGGTACCCTACATTTCCCAGAGCACCAAAACTGGAGCCAACATCAAATACAGTTTAGTGTCCTACTCAGGATATCTAATTTCTTTGGTGGAGTGGGGATCAGACAATAAAGTTAGCTTATTCTAAGCCCCAACAATGGAGCTGAATTTTGTCTAGTATTTTCCATCTATTGCAACTCACTCAGGTTATCAATTTTGCAACAATGAGGAAACAAAGGATAAGCTTAAAATATCCCTTTTCACCTTGGAGAAGCCTGTTTCTCCATATCAGATGCTTTATCACCTAAACAAGAATACTAAGTGGTATGCAGAAGTTCCAAAAACATCTACCAAACCATCCAACACTCATTATTTATCAGTCTGATCCATGTTTACAATTGCTTTTGGGTTTTGTTTTACGTACTAGTAAAGCTTGGATTTTTTTAATGAATATTTTCTTTCATCACAACTCACTTTGTTGTTATTTCAACAAATAAAAGAAAATAAATTAAAAGAAAATGTTTTAACTAAGAATATGACAATTCACAAAGAAATTTTAAAGAATGTTAAGAAAGAAAGAAAATGCAAAGGAAGGGGAAAAAATAAATGTCTAAAAAAAAAAAAAAAAAAAAAAAAAAAAAAGTGCAAAGAAGCAAAAAGAAAATGTCAAAAATAAAGAAAAAACTTCTAAAGGAAGAAGAAGAAAAAAGAGTTCAATGAAAAAAAGGGCACAAAAAGAAAAGTGTGCAAAAAAAAGAAAAAAAATTATGTCTAAGTTTTTTGGCATTTGAATTGCTGGCCTGCATTAAAATTTTTCAAAAGGTTTATCAAGTGGTATAGGATCATCATTTTATGCTGAATTCAAAAATACCATTCATTGTGTTTGTTCAGGTCTGATTTTTAAGATGTGCTTGAATACTTCACAAGTTGTACACACTAATAACTCTTATTCAAAAACTTATTGACTCTATTGTCACAACTGATGGTGGGTTTGGGTTGAGTATAGCATATAATGTTGTATGTGTACTTAACTACAGTGTACTACCCTACTCACTAACACCCACATAACTAGAGGGGGTGGAGTTTATTCCTCAGCTCAAAATGATTTTAACGTACTGTGTCAAGTGTGAATGATGAGCCAAGTGCTGATTTATTTTTTCTCTTTTCAGCATGACACTTGTATTCCTGTAAGAATGGATTGCAAGTGTAAGAATAATCTTGACAGGTAATGTGTTCTTTCCTAACTGTCAAGCAAAAATCACTGATTTTATGAAACCATATAGCAATTACTTTGGAGTCAAACTAGGGGATCAGGATAAGCCATTCACTCCCCATGTTTGCAGTAGAACATGTGCAGAGAACTTGAGGGATTAAAGGAATGGTAAAAGGAGGAGAGTGCCATTTGTCATTCCACTGGTCTGGAGAGAAAGAAAAGATCACATTACAGACTGATATTTCTGCATGATAAATCTAAAAGGAATAAATCGCAAGAACAAGCACCATGTCCAATACCCCAATGTTCCTTCTGCCATAAGACCAATCCCTCATGACCCAGACCTTCCTGTTCCTAAGCCACATGATAACATAGAATAGAGCTCCGATTCCAAACATAGTGGCATGACTGTTGTACCTGGAGATGATGCATACAAGCAAAAAGTGGATGACCAGCCAATACCCTTGACACAAGCAGAATTCAACGACCTGACACAAGACCTTAACCTTTCAAAGGAGTCTGCTCAGCTGCTGGATTCACATCTCAAAGAGAAACATTTGCTGGCACGAGGAACAACGTTCTACTGGTATCAAGACTGTGAGAAAGAATTAAGACAGTTTTTCATGTTCTATCATTGGCTTATTGCAACTAAATTGCTGGATTGATCAAATCAACAGGCTTGGAGCATGATGCTATGGAATGGAGACTTCTTATTGACTCATCCAGCAGAAGTCTCAAAGCAGTTCTTTTACATAATGGGAATAGTTTTTCATCTATCCCTATTGGGCATTCAATACAAATGAAAGAAGCTCACAACAGCATGGATCATTTGCTGTATGTATTTAACTACCATGTGAAGGGGTCCATAGGAGTACATTACTTATGGACCCCTTCACATAGCAGAGAAAAAGCAGGGCGACAAGCTCGAACCTACATACAGCAGCTCTGTGTGGATACGGGGTGTAGCCCTGAGGACCTGCCGGAAGCGATGAATGATAGGAAGGGGTGGCGAGAGAGGGCCAGGGATATCCGTGCTGATGGCACAAGATGATGATGATTTAACTACTAGGAGCACAAACAGTTGATCTATGGCAATGTTAAGGTCGTTTGACTGGTCCTAGAGCTCCAAGGTGGGTACACAAAGTATCATTGTTTTCTGTGTCTCTGGGATAGCTGGGCTGATGACCGATGATATGTCAGACAAGAGTGGCTGTTAAGACCAGAGTTAAAACCTGGCTCACATAATGTTCAATCTCACCCTCTGGTTGAACTGAACAAAATACTGCTTCCACTCTTACATATCAAGATAGAAGTAATAAAGAACTTTGTGAAGGCAATGTACAGATGTCAGCGGGTTTGTTTTCCTCCAGAAGTTTCCATTGATAAGTTGGTATATTTGATGGCTCTCAAATATGAGAACTCATGAAGGACCCAATGTTTGACAAAGCACTGAGCAAAGCTCAACTGTCTGCTTGGCAGTCACTGAAGTCAGTTGTTACAAATTTCCTGGGGAACTACCAGAGAGCAGAATACAAAAAGGAAATTGAAGAGCTACTGAAGAGTTTCCACCAACTCAGAGCACGAATGTTAGTTGAACTGCACTTTCTAAGGTCACTATTTTCTGAAGAACTCTGAAGATTTGAGTGAAGAGCAGGGTGAGCATTTTCACCGAGACATTCACATTATAGAAGAGTGCTACCACGGCTGCTGGGATGTAAACTTTCTTACTGACTACTGCTGGTGCTTGAAACAGGATGTAGTGGCTGATGAGTACAGGAGGAAGTCCCTGAAAAAACTTTTCATAGCTTCTTGTGTATTTTTCAGTTTACTATGGAACAAATCGGGCCATTGGCCTAATGAGTAGAGTGTTTACCAATGGTCTGGGAGACCGGGGTTTAATGCTAGGTCGAGTCATACCAAAGACTGGAAAAAAAAAAAAGTTCTTAATGCCGCCTTGCTTAACACTCAGCATTATAAGGTACAGATCAAGGGTAAAGTGGAGCGATCCAGGGAAAGAGTAGTGCTCTCCCCTACACCTCAGTGTAGTAGCTACAGAAAAGGGAGCCTTTGGGTCATCCTCAACTAAGGTTGCCAACTTTACTTATTTTTTATGGAACAATGTGAGCTTTCTGCAAATACATCAGCCTTAAATTTAGCATTATTTGTTTAATTCAACAAGAAAATGAATAGTTACAATACTTTTCTATACATTTCAGGTAAGAGCTCGTGTCTTAAAAATTTGATCTGATTAGAAAAAATGAGTACGATTTTTTGGATTCAGCATAAAAAACTGCATTAAAATCAGCTATTATATATTCATCCTTGAAAACATTACAGTCCAGTGTTATTCCTTTCATTCAAATCTCATCATTAATACAATGAAGTACAATCAGAGCCAATGTTGTGTTTTACCTTGCTTTTTGAGATGATCTCTTTCTTGAATGAATCCACGGAAGGGTGCAATGCCTGTACCAGGTCCCACCATGATGATCGGTGTAGAGGGTTTGAATGGTAGACGGAATTGGGATTTACGTACATAAATGGGTACTCTCGCATTACCATTGCATGAATTCTGAAGAGAAAGAAAACCTGTTGCCACCCCTTTTATTGGTCGACCTGTTGGCGTTACATAATCAACCAGAACAGCAGTAATATGGATTCTCGTAGGGTGGACCTGGAAAAACAAAGATTCAGAAATTTTGTTTTTTCTTAACAAGGTCAGGGAAATTTTCTTTTCAGTCAGGAGAAAAAAAAAAATTAAATTTTCATAGATTTACTGAATTAAAAAATAAAATTAAAAATATCCCAAATTTGTAACTCTTTAAAATTTTCATTATTCATATGTGTAATCCTAACCTTGCAAAAAGGGCACAGCCCAACAAGATCTTAATTAGAGCAATTATTTAAAATGCTCAAATATAGAGAATAAAGCAGTTTCCAGTCCATTTTGCAACTGAACAATAATTTTGGGTGACCGTGTTAAGAGCTGGCTATTTCTTTTTTAAATTATCCAAATTGTAAACATAATGGATATAATTATGAAATATTTATTAGAATTCTTCACTGCTTCCTAAATAGAAGCCACAATATCATCATGGACCATTGTTACAAAGGTAACCTGATGGATTTAAGGGTCATCAATTAACAAATACAATCCTTGAATTTCCCCACCTCCTCTCTCTCTCTTCAAATAAAAACACAAATACAGAGAGACATACATACATATACTGTCAGTCTGGGCTTTCAAACAATTGAACCACATCTAGCTATCAACTATTAAAATTCTCATTATGTATTTATGTAATCAATGCAAAACAGCATATCAGAGCAGGATTTTTATTAGAGCGATACACTTAAAATACTATAATTTAAAGAATAAAGCAATTTCATGTCCAATGAGTAACAGAATGATAATTTTTGTGGGTTTTTAATTGCACTGAATTGTATACCTCCAACTGCATAGCTTTTCTAAGGCGGCAATGGTCTATAAAAAAGGAAAATTAGTTTGCTTGACCTTCCAATTCACTGTTTTTTTTCCTTACTTTTTTTTCTTCAACCAATCTGCTCAAGCAGATATAAGTCTTAAGTGCATATATTTACTTAACCTCTCTGCCAAGGGCAGAATGTGACACAAAGTCAATTTTAAAGCCTAATAAAGCCAGTTTTCCTTCTCCAAGACTAGCTGCCTAACTAAGGCTAAAGAAATTAGTCTGCCTTACTATTCACCAATATCTCAAAGAGGAATACAGGTAGATTCGTGTCTTGTTGAAGGGAATTAGCAAAGAGTGAAATCAAAATAGTCTAGTCCAGGATTTGAACTCAATTACCAGTTTCATTTCCTATGATAGAAATTGTTATACTAAACTTCTTCACTACAGGCACAAAATCTATTATATATTAAATTTAACCATATTTCATCAAATATACCAGCATCATCAATATACATTATTGTTGTGGTGAGATATGTAATCACCACCGGAACAGTTTAAATAAGGGACCATGTCACCAATCACCGGACAGAGAAACACGGAGAGACCCTGGACAGAACACGTGAAGAACTACACACTCTCTCTGTGTAAATATTACAATAAACTTCTTTATTTATTCAAACATATAGTACCTATTATTTCCTTTCACGGAATCATCATCATCATATCGCGCTGGTAGCACAGATATCCCTGACCCTCTCTCGCCACTCCTCCCTATCGTTCATCGCCCTAGGTAGGTCTTCAGGACAACATCCCGTATCCTCACATAGCTGCTGAATGTATGTTCGTGCTGGTCGACCTGCTTTTGCACGGCCATGTGTGGGGGTCCATAAGAGTACATCTCTTATGAGTTCGTCCCTGCTTCTCCAGCAGTGTCCTGCATGTCTGGCTCGTCTAACTTGAATAGTTTTGGTGATAGGGGGCAGGTGGCCGTACAGTTGGTGTCTTGTGGGGTGTTGCCGCCAGGACTTGTTTAAGATTGCACATAGCATTCTTGTGTAATTGCCGTCTAGCTTCTTCTCCAGCCGTTTTGTTAGCGTCCATGTAGTGCAGCCATATAGCAGTATCGACACAACTGCTGCCTGGAAAAACTGCGTTTCATTTTATCGGTTAGGTCTGATTTCCAAATAATCGATAACCTATTGATAGCTGTCCATGCTTTCGCTAACCTCGTTTCGATGTCCTTTTCGGTTGATTCGACGCTGCTTCCTAGGTAAGTGAATTTGTCTACTAGTTTAAGAGGGGTTCCTTCTAGAGTGGAGGTGCCCCCCGTTTGATTATAGCACATATATTCTGTTTTGTGTGCATTAACATAGAGGCCTATGTTTGCTGCTGCTCGTTCCAATCTATGCAGTAGTGTTTCGGCTTGGTCAAGTGTATTTGCCAGTATCGCTGCGTAGTCGGCGTCAGTAATTGTTGTTGCGGGGTACCTGCTGCTTCTTTTCTTCATCAGTTCGAAGCCATTCTCTTTGATTTTGTTAATCGATGTTCTAAGTACGTAGTCGAGACAAATGATAAAGAGGTACGGAGCCAGCGTGTCCCCTTGTAGTACTCCTGCTACAATGTCGAAGTATTCTGTGTCTTCATCTGGTGATCGTACTTTTACTTTAGTGTTTTTATAGAGAATCGTTATTGCCGCTATGGTTTCTTTAGGTATGCCGTACGCTAGAAGGATTTGTTCCATCTTTCCTCTGTGAATGGAATCGAAAGCCTTGGTAAAGTCAACAAAAATTAATGTCGCTTGTAGGTTTTTTGCCCGTACACCTTCAAGGATTCTACGGATGGTTAATATTTGTGAGGTCGTAGATCTATTTCTTCGGAAGCCATTTTGGTTTTTTCTATGTATGTTGTCGATTTCGGGTTCTATGCAGTTTCATAGTAGGGCATTGTAGATTTTGGCTGCTATGGATGTAAGTGTTATGCCTCGGTAGTTTTTGGCTAATCCGAGGTCCCCCTTTTTAGGGAAGGGGAGTATGCATCCCTTCATCCATCTATCGGATTTTGATTGTATACTGCATTGCAGTGTCGGAGCAGTATGTCATCGAATTGTCTGGTCTTCCATACTTCCGGGGGAATTTCGTCCAGCCCAGCAGCTTTCCTATTTTTAATTTTTCTGAGAGCCGAGTCGAGTTCTTCTTGTGTGAACGGTCCTAGTTTAATGTCTAATTGTTTGCTAATTATTCTGGGGATTGGTTCATGTGTTATTTTCGGTGGGTTTCCTAGTAAGTTTCCACAGTTTTATTCTTTCTTGTTGGTTTGCTGCTTTCAGTTTTGCTTTGGCTGTGTTCTTTCTTCTACTCACTTCGTTTATTGTTTGCCAGGCTATTCTAGATTGTCTATCTTCCACCGAGTCTCTAATCTTATCTATCTGATTTTGAATGTATTCTGTCTGTTCCTTTATATATATATATATGCCTGCTAATTGATATTGTGCTGTTTTTAGTTTTAAGGCATTTGTGTTTGTTGGGTTTTTTTCGATAGTTTTTGGAGGCTGTTTTCACTAGTGCACGTTTTTCTCTCATCACTAAAGTTTCCCAAGGGACTCTATATTTAGTTTTGAGTTTTGTTGGAATGCATTTCGCTGCTGCCTCGAGGTGTGCATTGACGAAATTTTCATATTCGTCGTTTGGTGTACTTTTTTCCGTCTTTTCTTGTAGTGTTTCGAATCTGTTTCTTAATTCTAATACGTATTTATCTCTTATATCTCTATTGTTCAATAGGGCCCAGTCATAGTGTTTGGTGGTCGCTGTTCGTTTGGCATTTTTTCGTAGGCTTAACCGTATTTTCGCCGTGACTATTCGGTGATCGGTGGACACATCCTCCAAAGAGGAGTATGCCTCGCAATTCATTGCACTATTTTTCCATTTCTTGTTTATAAGGACGTAGTCTATCTGAGCTTTAGTATTGTTTGCGTACGTGTATGTCCATAGTTTGCCCTCCCTTTTTTGGTAGTTTGTATTGAGGCATGCTAATCTATTTTCTATCATGAAATCTGTTAGATGTTGCCCATTCCTATTTGACGTGTTGTGGAGGCTGTATATGTTGTTTCCGTTTTTCCCGATTTGGGCATTCATGTCTCCGCCAATGACTAACGTTGTGTTTCGGGATGCTACGCACTAATGAGGATATCCTTATATTATTGCCTCCTCAATTATTACTTTTGATTGGATTATTTTATGTCAAATTAGTTTAATAGCTATGGTCTCCCATTATATATGCTAAGAAAAATATCTTCACAATCCTTTCAAATAAATAATACTTCATACTTAATTGCAATATAAATGTTTTAGAGGCCAGTGCAGTTCAAAATCATTTTAAACATGTCTTAAAACAATTCTATTTGACCCATAGATGAGACCCTAACAAGCACAAGCACTACCACTCCAGGTCAGAGTAGACCTGGGAGTAATGGCAATGAAGGGGATAGTCCACACTCCACAGAACTAGAGCCTCACAAATAGAAAAACATACATTATATTTCTAGAGGGTCTAGCTTATTCTTTCTTGAGTATATTGATTGATTTTAACAGCAAGTCAACCCATCTAGGGTTATTTTATGCCTACAGATTAGGGAATCGCCTTAATTGTACATTCATATTTACATTTTTTTTGAGTAATTGTTTAAGAGTTTATTTTTGCACATAATCCTTTCAAATATAAATAATTTTTAAAACAGATGTATTTGATCCATAGATGAAACCCTAACAGGTACTACTACTCCAAATCAGTGTGAAGCTAGGAGTAATGGCAATGAAGAGGTACTCCACATGCCTCACACCTCTAGAAGTGGATCCTCAACATCAGATGAAGTTTAGTGTCATACACAGAAATCTCCTTTTTAGAGTGGTCTTACCATCTACAGGAAGTCAGCATGGTTTAAGTCCTGCAGACAGTGTAAAAAGAAATTTGATGAGATCATAGGGTACTTAGTGTGATATCTAACTTCTATTTCATAATAGTTACATTAGTACATGAAATGTATGAGGGTCATTCAATAAATAAGATTAATTTTGCAATTCATCCAGGATATTTTTCAATATAATCTTCATCCTTTCAAACACCCCCCCCCCCGATTGAAAAACAAGCTTTTGTATTTCTTCAGCATAGAAATCTAAGGAATGCATTTTTAGCCATTTACTCACAAAGCTCTTTATTTCATCATCACTTGAAAACTGTTCCATTCTGAAATTATTTGAAGAGACCAGATCTAGACTTTAAAGAGGATGTGGCAGCTGTTACAAATCAAAATAACTGACAGTTTTCACTGTTTTTACTGCAGTATGAGGCCCGGCATTGCGCTGATGAAACCTAATGACAACTGACCTTAGAAAAGATGACAGTGCGATGTACCTGCAGTAATTCCCAGTTGTTCAGAAATGTCCTTCATTGTAACTCTTGTCAACCAAGAAGAGCATTTAACTGAATCCACATTTGCAGGTGTGCTTGCCAAAATAGACCTGTCTTCATCTTGAGTACTATTTTGAGCTTTAAACAATTCAACTAATTTTTTTTTTTTTTTTTTAGAATACAAAATCATACTTTTCCATGAACATCATACATTCGTCTGTAAATTTCACATGGCTTGCTCTTCTCATGTTATGTTCCGCTCTCTGGTCAAACAAACGACAACACGGAATATATATATATAACAATATATATTTTCTTGACGGATGCTTGTGTGAAGTAGGAGCAGTCAGGAGAGGAATTAGAATCATTCGTCGATGAGGCTTGAACTCTTCGATGTAAGTAGATGATAGTCGAGACAACGCACACAGAGTGACGACGAGATCAGCTTTCGTGAACCGTGGAATCTTTTCACTGTCTTCTGTTCAATTCGTCGGCCTTATATTACCTTCAAACTCCCACACGGAGATATGGACATGCCTCCACTCCTCCGCAATTTCTTCCGATATCTGGCAATCGGGATGTGTCACTTCCGCCATCTTTGGAATGGCATGTGTGATCGTCATCGAGCAGAAATAACTGTCATGCAGTTCACAGGTCACTCTCTTCCGGTGCATCACTCTGTAGCGGCACGGTGGGACCTTCACTTTGTCCCATATTATCAGCCGAGCTCACTTGCACGATTTCTTTCGATTACTGGCCATTGGGATATGTCACTTCCGCTATCTTTGGAATGGCATGTGTGATCGTCATCGAGCAGAAATAACTCTCATGCAGTTCACAGGTCACTCTCTTCCGGTGCATCACTTTTAGATGGCACAGTGAGAATTTTTTTTACCTTGTCTCATTGTCAGCCAAGCTGTATTTTACACTCAGAATCACTGATTTGTCACCATTTGGAATAGCTTTTAAACATTTTTACAAGGTAAAAATAATTTTTGCTATAAACCAATTCTAGAGAATGCAGAGTTTATATTTATGGAAAAAAATTTTTTTTTTCAAAAATTTAATAAATATTTCAAAAAATTCACTATATTTATTAAATGACCACTGTGTATTTTAGTTTTATAAAAAATATTATAGGATAGTGGTCGAATTTAAATACCTGAAAACAATTGATTTATAAATATCACCATTTTTCATCTATCCACAAACTTTTTTTTTTAGTGTAAAATCAGCTCAGAAGTGGAGCAAACTGTCAGACATGGGATTTACAAAATGAAAGAAAATATCTGTTAAAAATACAAGTTAATTTTTATAAATACTCTCAGCTATTGGCTATATAATGTTGGAACATTTTCAGTCTAAATTTTTAAAAAATGTACTTTGTAATTAAAAACACATATTCAAAATGTAGTGCTTAATGAAAGTCTCAAAACCAGAAATGAAAAAAATTACAAAAATCAGATTGAAAAAAAAAACAAAAAACAAAAAAAAACCCCACACACTTAGTAAGCTTAAGTAACCATCAAAAAACTATTAAAAGTAAAGTTTTCTTTTTTTCAAAATTTCTGTAATTTACACAGGTTTCTGCTGCAAACAGAAAAAATATGTGGGGGAGAGTGAGAAAGAGAGAGACAGACAGACAGACAGATGTGCATACAAGACACATATACACACACAAAAGAAACCTATGCAGAGAGACAAAAAATATACACACAAAGACATGCATGCACACGCACAAAAAACACATGCATACACAAACAAAAGACACATGCAGAGGGAAAAAATACTAAAGTAAGTGAGGAAGATCAGAGATGAGGAGGGAAGATATAATTGAAGACAAATGAAGTTGGTTCTAAGTTAACGTTGAAGGGGGCTGTTAGAGTTACAACAAAAACATGAGCGATGTAGAATGCAATAGTTTGTGCTGACTGACCTTTGCTGATGAAGAAATGGAGTAATAACGAGCCTGGAGTCTGGGTAGCAATTCACACAAATGATCAGGAGCAGGCTTCAAAGAGGGAAGGTCTTCCAAGACAGCTAAAATGTTCCGATGATCCTTCACTATCCAATCACTATACAATTGCTGTGAGGGAAAAAAAAAGGGTTGATGGAAAGGGGTGAAACAAATTAAAAAAAAAAATAAAAAAATAAAAAAAATGAATGTTGGACAGTTAAAGACTTCAAAGTCAAAGATCATTATCATAACCTTTAAAGACTTGAGAAAGACATGAATCAAGCTATTTTTCCTCCAGCTATGGGTAAATAATAGGGCAGATGGGCTCTTTAACCTTGGTATGGCAACTTGTCTAGAAGAAAAAGTGATTTCAAACCTGTTATAAGCTGACCTTGAGTCACATCCTGCTCATGTAGAGGACTTAGGTAAATACATATAGACTTGAGATATTAATAATTAAGTTCAACCGGGCCACTGACCTAATGAGTAGCATTCGCCAATGGTCCAGAAGACCGGGGTTCAATCCAGGTTGAGTCATACCAAAGATTCAAAAAATGGTACTTGATGCTGCCTCGCTTAACACTCAGCATTATAAGGTAAGGTAAGGATCAAGGGTAAAGTGGAGCAATCCAAGGAATGGAGTAGCACCCTCCTCTACACCTCGGTGTAGTAGCTATTGAAAAGGGAGCATTCGGGTCACCCTTAACTAAGGTCGCCAACTTTATTTTTTATTAGCTAATAATTAAGTAAAGATAAAATTAATAGTGTACTCATCTTTAAAATTTACATTAAACTATAAAAAGCCAGACAGAAAGTAAAAGAACTTGAATAAAATTCAAGATATTAAAATCATAAAAAAAAAAAAAAAAAAAAAAAAAAAATTAAAAAATAAATAAATAAATAAAAAAAATAAAAAGACACATAAGAAAATTTAATTTATTTACTAGGGGAGTCAAAAGTTTTGCGTTATTTTAGTAATTTGACAGCTCTAGATGCTTCAGCTGAAGTTGTGATGGTAATGAACTATACTGGACTGTGAGATGCTAAACTTACCTGATACTCTCCAAGAGCTATTAGCTGGATTTGCCTATATAACTTGAAACAGGGTCTCAGAATCAATGGTTTTAGGTTTGCTCCAACAATGAAGTTCTAACCAGAGCAAAATTTCTTGAGCCATATGGTTATTGTACTGTAATCAACAGCACCTTCAACTTTCATACTAAAGTTTTTGGTTGTTTCTCCAACATTTTGGCCTTGTTCAAACTCGTAACGTGTAAGATCCCAAATTAAAGTACATTGTACATTCATTTAAGCAGCTTTCAAATCACACATGGAGTGAATAAAGCAAATGTCAGCATTCCAACTAGCATGATACTACCAACAACAGCTGGTGTCTTCCACAGCTTGAACTGCTCCAGTTGTGATATACACACTGCAAAGTAGCTTATGTCAAAATATTGCAAAACTTTTAACTCACCCTAGTATTTACCTAACTCCTCTGCCATGGCCAGAATGTGACACAAGGACAGTTCTAAAGTGGAGTAAAGGTGGTTGTGGCATAACAGATGGCAGAGTTCAAAACCTGGACAAGGCTGTTGGGAAAGGTAAGAATCCAACTTTTCTCCCTCCAGCTATGATAAATATTCTGACAAAGTGAGCTTTTTAATCTTGATAAAGCAACCGGTTTAAGATAAGGAAAATTCTAAATTAAATCAGTTGTAGTCCAAGAGAGGGATAGGTTTTGCCAGATTATTCCTGCTCAAGAAATGCTACATGAGTTGTGCCCAACAACCAAACAAGGTTACATGACTTGGGAGAAAAGTGATAGCTCGATAGAACCAGCCATGCTTTCTGAATCGACTGATAACAGGAAAATAGTATTTCAATATGCCACATATTCTCTGAGCAACATGCCACAGGTTTTTTAAAGTCAAGAGATTTTCATTTTCCAAGACTAGTTGCCTTACTAAGACTAAAGAACCCAGTCAGTTCTATTTCCTCAGAGCTGGAGTAGAGCAAAAATATTCATACTTTCCTAAGCATATAAGTATGAAATGAAACAAGAGTCTCTGAAGATTTTAACTTTGCTTATTAACTGACCTACTGGCTGAGGCTGTAGAGTCTTCTGATTGCTCTTCTAAAGAAGGAATAAGACCCCTTCCCTCTCATGAAGCTGCTTGTACACTATGAGTGGTCCCCATAAGGCTTGAGGAAGGGATCCTGGCGGTTTAGTAGTCCATGACCTGGCAGCTAAAGAAGTCATATGACCAGCAACACTCCACTTTGGTCTTTAATGGGCTAGACAGAGAGATCCAATCCAATCAACTGGTTGGTCATTTCTTACCCTAACACCTATATGATTGTTCCAAATGAATTCTTCAAATTGTTCAAGGTAAACGAACACCAAACCCAATTTTATCTTAAGGCTGCTAGAAGGCAGTGATTGAGAGTCAATCATATTGAGAAAAACAAAGCAGTGTCTTGGGTAAGACACTAAACGGCATCTGATTGTAAGGCTCCAGTCTTGAAGTTTGGGGAATGTGGAGTACTCCTTCATTAAAATTACTCTCAGGTTCCTTGATTCCAAGAGGTAGCATCTGTTAGGGTCCCATCTATAGGTTGAATAGAACTGTTCAATCAATTACTAAAGATTGTTATTAGTTATTTGAAGCCAGACAGCCTTGAGCAAATTGTATTAAATAGGAATAAATAGAATTACTTATGTTAAATAGCAATAGTTGAAACTATTTAGACAGTTAAATGGTTTCAAGAATTGCAGCACACAAACAAATGAGCTCTAACTCATTTAAAAATAAAGTTACCTACAAACTACAAATCAAATACAAACAGTACTTAGCATTAAATAACCTACACGGGTTTATATGCCATACAACACCAACCAACCACATGCTCATTGGGGCCATATCCTATGATTACCATTACACTATTGATGCCCCCTATATCCTAAATATCTAAATACAAATTATACAGTAAAGCATACATCTCACACCCTATTATGCATAATTCAAAAATGGTAGGGAAAAAATTGAGAAAAAACAAAAATTAAAGTTAGCAGGACACATCAGAACAATGTTTAACATTCAAAAATACAATAGAAAGGGTGGAGGCATATAGCAGCCAAAATTTTTTTAGGGGAAGAAAAAAAAAAAAAGTGTTTACATTTAATATGTGAAATTTATATGCAAATGTAACCACTATTATGGGACAGAGGTGAAAAAAAAAATCTACAAAAATAATAATTTAATAAAAAAAATAATAAAGGAAATAAATAAAAGACAAGAAAATTAAGCTAAATTTTAAAAAAACTGAGTAGATTGGATAAAATAAATAAAAAATAAAATAATCATGTATCCCCCCTACCTTGCCTTCAGCAGAAGTGGATGAAAGTTTTTCCATAAATTCTTTGTCTTTAGGATCTTTTGCATAATCCGACAGTTCTTTAAGGACATGACTCTTCAATGGGTTCATAATGTCAACATAATGAGTCAAAGCCACACGGTATGTTGTGGGGCAAGGAAATGGATGCTTTTTATTAGCTTCAACTGTAGAGAAGAAAAAGGAAAAAAGTTGACAAGGCAGCTAAAAGCATCAGAGTTTTTTTGTTTTTTTTTCAGTTGGCAGCCAAGCATCTAACTGAAGAGAAAAATACAAGGAGGAGGTGAGAGAAATAAAACAGAAAAGAAAAAAATGATATACAAGACAGAATAGGAACCGAAACTGGAGAAATTCGATCAAAATGCAAAAAAAAAACAAAAAAAAACAGTATTCAAATGTTTTGTTAGAAAAAAAAAAAAAGTTGAAATATTTACCATCAACATTGTTTAAGGTGAATATAGTGTCAAGATCAATTTCTAGAAGTTGCCCAATTCGTTCAACAAGCTCTGGATTATTACTTGGTAAAACTGCTACATGATCACCAGCATCATATCTTAAGAAAAAGAATGATTCAACATTAAAATCAATAAAAACAGCACTGTTAGAAGGTAAGTGAAGACAATGGTACCAACATGGAAATGAGTTCATATTGTAACCGTAGTAGTTTCACTTCACACAATCACTCAAATTGAAAACAAAACAAAAAAAGAACATGAATCTACTTCTAAATAATCCTGCTCACAAGTTTTTTTCCACAAATGTTGGGAAAGAAAAAGGTTATTGGATTTGCAAAATCAAACAACAAAAGACTCTTGTGAATGCAATATGTTTAAAGATGAAAACCATTTCATATAGTTTTGCTCAAAAATTGACATCTGATGTGGTAAGCTGTAAAGAGGGTGAAGGGGTGATCAACACCCCTGCCCCTCCTACTTTAAATCAACAGGCAGAGACCGACCATTAAAGTGGTAGGGGAAGAAATGGTAAACTAATTATATCTCCCAGCACTCTAGCATGTTGGAGCGGTGGACGACGGAGGTCAAGGTCAATCGGGTGGCGTGATTCGGCTAGGTGGTGAAATCTTCATGCCAAGAAGCTGGCACATGCTAGAGAAATTTGAAAAAGAATCTTTAGTTTTATGTGGACCAGCATTGAAGTAAGTTGCTGTGCCCATGAACTCCAGGGGAAAGAAATAAATCACCCATAAAAAGAGAAAGTCAGGGATCTGAAATCTGTCAAAGATAAGTACAGGTCAAACCGTTTTCTTTTTCCAAATCTTAAAAATTGGAAAGTAGTGTGTATTCTAAAAATTGAGAAGGATCTGTTTCATAAGTTGACATGATATTTTTATGAACATTCTTACACCCCAGTCCGGCGTCTTAGATACTTTGTTAAAGTAAAAGAAAGAGGAAAAAAAAAAGAGAGAAAGGAAAAGGACTATTGAGAGACATTTTTATTTGATGTTTTCTTTTTGACAAAATATTTCCGGTGTTTCTTGTTTTTAGGATGTTGTCTAACTTCTTAGCAGAGGGAAGTGTGCTTTGTAGGCCCCACTGATGGGATAAAACAAATATTGGCTGATTGCTCGAAACTTAAAATTCTCAGCTTTTCTCAGTAACTAATTTAAATTAAACCGAGTAATACTCATCTTGTTTTTATATAGAATCAATAATATAAAAATGGTCACACATCTGAATTAGATGGGTTCTGTCTAAAATAAATTTTTTCTTTTTAAAAATCACAACTGTTGTTGCTTTGCATTCAGAAGATCTTCCTCTACTCAAACAGTAAGATTTTAAAAATATTGATTTTTTTATGGCTTTAGATAGTGGTAGTGAGAGATCCTATTTCAAATATTGATACAATGTCAAACAATCTATGACTTTCCAGATTAATGAAAGCAGAAATTCCACTGGGCTGGACACATTGTAATGTTTGCAGACAACAGGTAGATCTGTACAGTTGTTAAGTTGTACCTAAAATACTAGAGACAACTATTCAGAAGTCCTCAATGACAATGAGATGAAACCATTAAGTGATTTGAAATATGAAAAAGGGCAAGATCAAGAATGGAAGTACATTGTGTCAAATGATGTGAAAAACATCAGGCAAACTGGCCAATGAAGGTATAAAAGGAATAAAAACTACACAAGTCATCCTTCCCTTGTTTTTATTTTTAGTATTCCCTCAGAAGTGTCAGAGCAGGAAAATCCCTAATATTAGAAGTGGGAGAAAACTATTTGGACCCAAGTTGCAATGAAATGAGCATCATTTTAAAGTTGACATTTAAAAATAAAAACAAAATAACATGTACAAGTAGGCTAGAAAATCAGAGTTTGTTTCAACATAATATTGTTAATAGGAGGTCTCCACTCACATCTAAAAACCTAAGAAAATCGATATTTTTCAGATCTGACATTTTGCCTGAATAGAAAAAGGACTTGAATGCTAAGCAACAAAAATTGGTTGCAAAAAACAATGCTTCTAAACAGACCCAATCTGGTTCAGATATTTCAAAATACTAAACACATCTATATAAAGAATTTTACAGGAATTAATAAAGTTCAAGAATCATATTCTTTTTGAAAGACCACGCAACAAAACTAAGTAAAAAAAAAAATGTTTTTAAGACATTTAAAGTTAGATTTCAGTAAAAATTTCTCAAATTAAGTCCTTGTTTGCTATAACAAATGATGAAAAACACAAAATTCAATTAAAAACAACAAATTTAAGTAAAAGTAAAGTTGATGACCTTAGTTGAGGGTGACCTGAAGGCTCCCTTTTCAATAGCTACTACACCGAGGTGCAGGGGAGGGTGCTACACCATTCCCAGGATTGCTCCACCTTAACCTTGATCCGCTGTGTGCTAAGCAAAGTGGCATCAAGTACCATTTTTTGAGTCTATGGCCCGCTGAATTTCCAAATTTAAGTAAATAGCTGAAAACCGACCAAATAAGTTAAATTTTAAGCTAGTAACACCAAACTGTTTTTGCAATGATTTCGAAGTTAAATGTCATTAACAATATTTATATTTCCTGATTAGCATTACTCACACTGTAAGTGTTAACTATTTTTTTTTATTAACTGAAGAAAAAAAATTATGGGGTTATGGTTTGATTTATTAAACAGTATATCAACCTCTTATAGGCTTTTTAAGACCAAAATTTGATTAATTTATAAGTGTTTGTAATCACATTTATATTTTCAAATGTTCCATTTCAATCACCCCCCTCCATTCACACTTTTTGTCAATTTATGATTTATAATAATTTGTTTGCACACAGTTTGGCTCATTGGCATAGTGGGTAGAGTGTTTGCCAATGGTTCGGGACACCTGGGTTCAATCCCAGGTTGCGTCATACCAAAGACTTTCAAAATGGTACTTGATACCTCCTTGCTTAACACTCAGCAATATAAGGTATGTATTAAGGGTAAAGTGGAGTAATCCAGGGAAAGGAGTTGCGCCCTTCCCTACATCTCTGTATAGTAGCTATTGGTAGTAGCTCTGGTCACCCTCGATTATGGTCGCCAATTTTACTTTTACTTATATGATATCAAGTATCCCATCTAATACAAATAATGTGCATACAGTTATATGGTTTTAAGCATTCAAGCCCAATATTAATCATTTTCAGACAGCTCTAACAAGTATTAATGTTACATTATGTCAGGTGGTGGATAGTGCTGGATGGTTTAAAGAATAAAGAAATAAACTAAATAACTGGTTGGCTAATACAGAAATAAAGATTCCAGATAGCATAGTAGCCATCTTTTGAAGTTTATGCAGGACGATCTGAAAATTTAGGCAATGGTTCTTTAGTGTTTTGCTTTTTTTCTTAAAGTTGTAAGTGGATATTTCTTGGATGGCAAGTCAGAAAGTATTTGAGGTCAAACATTATTCTACCATCAGAGAGAGAGAGAGAGAGAGTAGAATCGACAGTCAGACCAGTACAGTGTGTATGTTCAAGTGAAACAGAGTGAATCCATTAACCAACCCAGACAGTCAAGAAAGTTTAGATCTCCCAAATCAAAGAGTCAAGTAGTTGGTATCAGAAGCAAGCCACAAGAAATACCTAATTGTCAGCCTATCTCCCTCTCACCCTTAAAAGAATTTTTGATTATTTATTCATGGATAAATAATAAAAGTAAAACTAATTTCTTGTATTAGTGTCAGTGAGTCTCAATGTGATGAGAAATATTTGGCATTCTGAAAGAAGTCAGAAACCTGCTTGCTTCTTGGCAAGGCAAAGGATGACAAAAATTGATAAGTTCAAATGTACTGCATGCTCATAAGAGATTCATTACAGCTTGCATATCTTCTTCAGTATGAACAATGGAATCTGCATTGTCAGCACACACACTATTTACATACAAACATTATGCAGAGGGAGTGGAGAAATTATCATCTAAATTACACAAAAAAGAAAATACTGATATCCCACTTAATCAAATGTTTATCAAATTACATGAAAATATCTTGAAATACTATAGATTAAATAGCTATTGGCTTCAACCATGACCTCAAGATGACTTTGGAATCTCCTACAAGCATTTTTGATAGTCTCTTTGTTTAAATTGGTAAAAGCTGCTATTATCCTTGTCTTGTTTGGTGTTGCTATGAGTTTTGTTGGTCTCTTGCTCAACTGTGCCTCAAACATAATAATCAAGGGGATTGCAAGTTAGGTGGAGAGATATTGGTGTGGTGTAGTCAAAGAAATTTCCTCTCAGCCAACATTGGGTTCTCCTGCCTGTGTGGCATGGCACAGAGTCCTCTTGCCAGATGTAGGGTCTTCCAACAGTCACCCTCTCAATCCAGGACAGTATTACTTCCTCCAGGCACTTGACGTATACCTCCATATTGAGTCTGAGGCCATGTGGGAAGATGAATGGAGGCATAATGTCACCATCGCTAGTGACCACCCACCAAACACCATGATGTGGACTGGATATTTGGTTTTCATCACTTATGCTTTCCTCAGTGCCCAACTAACTTTCGTTTGCCGCACAGTTGACAAAACCTGAAACAAAGTACATGAGTGAAATTAACAATTTAAAATGGCAACAAATTACCCATTGCATTGTGTGTATTATATATATATATATATATATATATATATATATATATATATATATATATATATATATACACACACACACACACACACACACACACACACACACACACACACACACACACACACACACACAAAGGATATATTAAAAAGAAAGATATTACCTACCGTATTTTAGAATCAGAAATATCAAACTCAATATGCATACAAGAACGGTCACTGTCCTTGTGCAATTCTTTGAAAGCAACAACAGGTGCCAGGTAAGGGTTTTTAGCATCATAAGGTCTGGAATAGGAAAAAGTTATTTTTTAAAGTTGCAATTCTAAGGAAGCCCAACAAAAAACTTCTTATATGTAAACAACATCATGCATATTTTATCAGTCATGAAACCCAGTTTCCCCTTGAAAATAAAGAGAAACTTTGTTTTATTAACAGGACCCAGTATGTTATATTGGCATTATTTACCCATATTACATAAGAGTTGTAAGATCATTCTTATCAAAAATAAAGGACAGAATTTCTTTTACAAAAGTTTAGGATAATTATTCATATCTACAGGATGTTTTGTTTTCATCATTTACTCCTGGTAATTATAATAACATATTGACATATTTCAACTCAATACTAATAATTTTGACATTTTTCTATTTTTTTTGACAATACTAATAATATTCAAACAGTTATATCTAACCCATAGATAGGATCCTAACAGGTACTACCATTCTGAGACATAGTGGATCTCAGAGTAATGGGAATGAAGGTGTATGCCACACTAACCAAGCCACCCTACATGCAGAGGACCTTACTCCTCTGTAGGGGATACATTGGCGTATTCTAAACCAGGGCCACAGGGCAGCTAATAACAACTGAATGTATTAGTTAAAAAGAAAAAAAAAACAACTGAAGTTAATATTAATGACTTGCCTGTGTCTTGGAACTTTCTACTTGACTTCTATTTTTTTTATTATAGAATCTATTTTATTCTATATTTTTAATGTTCTATTTCATTTTCTTTAAAACTTTTTTTTGTATATAGTCATTTGTTTGTACACATTTATATATGGCTTCAAGTATTCCTATCTAACACCAATAATTTTCAAGTATAATTTTGCTAAATAAGCTTTATAATTCTAATAAATTGACCAGAATTAATGTTAATTTATTATTATAAAATGTTCTTACCTTCTCTATTAATAGATTTTTCCAAGAGTAGACTGAATTCTTTTATCTCGATCTTGGAATTGCCAGAAGAACCTAAATCACTAAAGTAATATTCTTGTTGAAGAGTTCACTTTTTCTTAAGTCTTATAATGTGGCCAATTTCCAGGAATCATTTTTTCTTTTCTACTCTATATTAGTTAAGAAACCTAGCATTGCCACTTAACAGCATTATTTTTTTAAATAAAGTCCATAACTCACGGTTTTTTTAGCCTGTAGGAACCAAGCCGGCTCATTTCTCCTTGAAAATACTGGTCAGCAGAAAGGTCATCATGGACAGTTAATGTGTATTGACGAATACTAGAAATAAAATAAGTGCATTTAATATAAAACAGACATAATATATAAAAATTTCGATATATTCTAAAAAAAAAAAAAAAAATAAAAATAAAATAAATAAATAAATAAAAATAAAATAAAATAAAAAATTACTCCTAATTTATATACTACAGAACATTAAAAATTTACAAACCTAATCCCAGTAAAAGTATTTCATGGTATGCAATTTTTAAAAATCTATAGCCAAGTTTATATTCTTTTATTGAGACTATTATTTAACTTAATATATTGAAAGAATTATGTATTTAATATCCTTAATTCTATATATTAATCTATAATTATTTACAAAATAGACTAATGAATTAATCAATTTAATATTTTTCTAATAAAGAATACAATTCTGTAGTATATAAATTAGGGGTAATGGTATTTTTTATTTTATCTATTTATCTTTTTTAGAATAATATATAAGTTAAATTTATAAGAACCTGAAATAAATTTATGGTACCAAAAAAGTCTTTATATAAAAGATTTCTTAGCTGTACACTTTGAGTGTTGATGTATCATAATTCCCAAATTAATTATACATCAATAGCCGTTAGTTTTGAGCACTCATATTAGATACTCCTACCCCTAACTTTTATAAGAAAGCCAAAAAAAACATTTTAATTTTAGTAAGTTTTAATGAAGAAGCACATTTTGCAATGTACTTTATTTTTATCATTAAGGGTTTTCGGACTATTGTCTTCATCTTTATTGTTATTTCCACAATGTTTTGGCCGATATGTCCTCTGGCCTTCTTCAGGTGTTTGTTGAACTTGGGAGCCTACACAGAACTTTGAACTACATCCTTTATTGAATCCACAGGGGTCGCCTCTTCTGATTCCGTTAGCCATAACCAGGTACAAGTGTTAATTATTCGCATATTGTTACTCGCCTGTAGTCAGGATTGAACCTGCAACCACTCGATGATTGTCTCCTTAGAAGCTCAGGGAACCAACACCTATAACTGTTATGCTATGAGTCCTGCTGGAAAAATTTCAGACAACTAATGTACTTTATTATTTCAACTTTTTTAATGCTTTGAAAAAGAGGATCTTCATTTTTATATAGCATCACTCAGGTTTTTTTGAGGGCATTGGGGTATCTGTATACAAAAATCTGAAACAAAATCAATCAGGATAGGGAGAATACCATGATTTTAAATTGAAACCCTATCTTTATTACAAAAATAAATAAATAAAAGAAATGTTGTAATGAAGCACAGATACTACAGCTAGTTCATTCATATCTTTAACTGGACTTTTTCTCCTTTGCTTTTTTTTTTTTTTTTTTTTTTTTTTAAATCAACAATGTTTAGCAGTGTACTTTCTAGTTGTGATGCCTTTCTTATTTGTCTATAATTATTTGTTTGCACACAGTTATATGATATCAAATATTCCTATTTAATATCAATCTATATTATTCATAGGAAGAAGTGCATCTTTTACAGTAAGACGACATTGAGTTTTAATTTTCAAAATTTCATTTAACTTTTTGTTATAGTATAAATTTTATGAAAATTGATCAAATCATTATATCTTATAAACACCAAGTATCTTGAAATGAGTGTTTTCTATTTGTTTTGTGGCATATCAACCATTGTAGTTTATTTAATGCCAAATCCTGTTTATACATATATATTAAATATTTGATTTCTAAACACATTTTCTAGATAACATTTTTAAATGAGCCAGAGCTCATTTTTTCTGCACAGAGTTAAATAGTTTCACTCATTTTTATCTAATATGAATAATTCTATTTACTATTAATCACTTGCTTGCACATAGTTAAACGTTTTAAACTATTGCTATTTAACACTAAAAATTCAATTAAACATGTCATTTATAAACACAGTCAAATGTACAAAGTTCTATTTCAAATTATTCAGTTTAACATAAGTACACAGTTTAAATGTCACACTGTTCTATTTGACCCATAGATAGGACCCTATCAGGTGCTACCACTCAGGGCCAGAGTGAATCTGGGAGCGATGGCAATGAAGGGGTATTCCACATTCCCTAAAATTCCAGTATTACTGGAGCCTCACCATCAGATGGCTTAGTGTCATATTAAAGACATTCATAGGGATGGGCTTACCTCTCTGCAGAGATGCAGTTGGTATTTTCTACAACCCCAACCAACTGGGTTAACTTGATCCTGGGGATGTAAGAAATGAACACTCATTTACAGTTTGGTTCTAACTGGTCATTTCTATAAATAGGATGAAATTCTCTACATCTTACAAGGAAAAGATCAAAACCTCTAAAAAGGAGCTTCTAAAATGTTAACATATCTGCTCCGTAGTAAACAAAAATCTAACTATAAAATTCAAAACAAACTTTTTCACCTATCAAAATGCCTCCATAGAAATGATAAAGGGTTGACATAACACTATATACCCATATCTGGAGGATGAAAAGATGGATTTATGCCTTTCCCCAAGCACATTAGTGCAAAGAATCTCACCCAGGATCTGTGTTTGGCCAATCAAGTCAATTTATCAAGATGATAACTGTTACACAGCCCCCACCCACTAGTAAGAGACAGATACTGTCAGTTGTATACAACTCTGTTCTCAAGAATCCTGTACACCCACTTATCAGATTGAAAAACTTACCTGATGTCATCTCCAACTGCTTGAATACTAAAACTTTCACAAACTGCTGGCCAAAATTTCTCTCTCCAACTCAAGAAATCTTCTTCAATACTAAAAGAGGAAGAGAAAAAAGAAAAACAAGATATTAACTGTACTTATTAGGATAGCAATAAGTACAGAGAATCTCAAAAGTTTCCTTGGAATTAAGAAAACAGGATAAAATTCAAAGTATTATCACATAAAAAAAAAAAAATAGCAGCTATAATTTCTTTTTATTTAACAATCCACTCTCAAACATTTATGATTTACTATTTATGTGATGTGTATCATCTCAAGTACACCCTCCATGCCAATATGAGTTGTCAAATCTAATCATTCTTACAATATAAAACAAAACCAACTTCCCATGTTCTATTGCACAAGTCCATTTTCTATGATTTCAGGTACCCTTCCACCACAATAAGTCTTTGAAAGAAGTCATGTAGATTTCAATAATGTTCTTAAGAATGATATACATTTTTTTTAAAAAATCAAATTGAATTATTTCTACTTCAAGATCAAAAGCTGAAAAGTAAAGAAACTGAAATATTAAAGTACATTCAACCCTTTTCTAGGGAGAAACATTATCAGGGGCAAGGAACAAATTAAGTTTTAGGAAAAATATTAGTTATGAAAATTGTTCTGCTACATGTCAAAAGTAGTTTGCGGGTCACATACAGCCTACAGACCACTTATTTGAAACCTCTGATTTAACAGCATATCAACTACTTAATGCAAAAGTTTGATTTAATTGCCAATGCTAAATTGTAATCCTATTTTCTATGTCTCATTGCACTTATTTCGTCTATTATTTGTTTGCACATATGTTATAGGATATCAAGTATTCCTATCTGACATAGATGGGACCTTAACAAATATTACCACTCTGAGTCAGAGTAAATCGCAGGGGGAGGAGGTGATAGCAATGAAGGGTTGCTTTAAACTCCACAGAACTATCCAGAAACCTCTCCACTGGATGCAGTTTAGTGTCATACTCAGAAAAAGTAATTTGAATTAAAATTTTATTTTTCTGTGCACCTCACTTTCAGAATCTAATATCACAAATATTTTCATGATGAAAGAAGCAATTAATAGACAACATTGCTTGTGATGTATTTATTCTACTTGTTTGATAAACAAAAAAAATCCAGTAGGTCTATGAATACAGACTTTTGGAATTTTTTATTTATCAAATAAGGAGAACAAATACATCACAAGTAATTCTTAGCAGTAAGAGTTTTCGGACTATTGTCTTCGTCTTTATTGGTTTTTTCACAACGTTTCAGTCGCTGTATCCTCTGGCCTTCCTCAGGTGTCCCCTGTTTATCTGGGCATAGAAATGATTCAACCTGGAAAATCATTTTTAAAGTTTCCCAGGTTGAATCATTTCTATGCCGAGATAAACAAGGGACACCTGAGGAACGCTGGAGGATACAGCGGCCAAAATGTTGTGAAAAAACAAAGATGAAGACAATAGTCCAAAAACTCTTACTGATAAAAATTATCAAGCTTCGTCTCAGAAATTTAGACAACTAATCACAAGTAATGTTCTCAGTTTGGTTTAGTTTAACATGTCAAATTTTTATGGGTTATTTAATACCAAAATTTGATTTATTTTCATCAATATCATCATGAACTGCCATTCCAACAGAAAACCAATAAGTTCACTTTTTTATAACATCATTTTTGAGGGAGTGACTGCTCAAAAAAATTCAACCAGCATCCTTTGCTGTAATGGTGGGTTGGGTTAAGTTACAGAAAATTAAAAAAAAAAAAATTTTGTTTTTTTAAATTCTTTTGGAAGGGTTAAAGAAATTCAAGAAATAATGTCACTCATGTTAAACTTCAGGATGAATTATATAGAATAGGATATTTTCATATTTTCAATATTCCATTGCAATCATTTTTTTAAAATGACACTGACTATAATAATCATTTATTTGTTTGCACAGTATATGGTATCTAATATTCCACTCCAACACCATTTATACACCATCATACAGTTTCAAGTAAAGATTCCTATTGAATAAAAATTATTTGCATAGTTATAAGGTTTCAAGTAAATGATCTTTTTGGGGAATCATAGCTCTCTGCAGGTATTGTTGTATTCAGCAAAGACAGACAACACTGATATATAAAAATATAATCTGCTTCTTTTTATTACCTGAAATTTACATATAGGTAGAGAAAGAGAGGGTTGGAGATAGCTGAACTGCACACGCGCACACACACACACACACAAAGGGTTGATGGTGTGGCTTTTCTGTGAAACCTCTCTGCTTTTCTGTTTCATTCTTCCCGAGTTGAAATCTTACCTGGCCAATATAATTTTCCAGACACAATCCCCGTGGTCACACCTCCTACCTACATGTTGCATGAGGACATACCTCCTGTCTAGCACAAAACTTACACAGCACTTCCACTGAAGAAATATCTGCATTCTGTTATGCCACTCATGGCAAAGGAATCTTCTGGTTGATATCCAACAGTATATTAGTGTCTTCTAAGCCTCTGTTCACAGGTCTTATATCTATCCAGACATTCTTTTATAAAACACAAAAAAGACAACTCTAATAATATTCTTCACTTAATACATTATTTCTATAAGCTAAACTATATAAAAACTTTAATACATTTGAGTTTTATAGACAGTATCAAAAAAGTGTATGCTAAAAAAAGTTTGAGATAATTACTTCATGAAGAAATGATAAGTCATCTTTTATTCAGACAGATACACTTATCGGAAGTGAGAAAAAAAGGAAGAGCTAAGATTAACTGAAAAATAAAACTTACTTGGCATCATCATCTCCCATTCCCAATTCAAAAATTCGTGTTCCTCCCAATTCTTCAAGACGTTTGTCTACATAAATTCCCATTGCCTGGTAATGTTCATAGGTTTTATTACCAAGACCAAACACCTGAGGAAATATAGAAAATATTAACATTACATATATTTGAACAAAAACAGATTTTTCCAGTGCTCTAACAGGTACTGGCACCCTGGGTCAGAATGGATCTAGTGTAACATAGTTGCCATGATGGTTAATTATTTTATTACCCGGTTTGGTTTGGTACTGGACCAAGGGATAGTGTTAAAAGTGGTGGTGGGCCAAACTATGGTACTATATTTGATACTGTGCCCAAGATATGGGCCCAGACAGTGCAGATGTTAGTATCATATGTTAAAGAGGCAAGGAATTTTGGGAGACCAGACTACTGTGTTAGTTGAAGTTATGACTTTGCACCCATGTGTTGAAGAGAAAATTTTGAAAAAGGGGATCAGAAATTAAGGAATATATATGTAGATTTTTGGCGTGTCTCGTGGTATGCACTGGCAAATTATGGACTCAGTTTTGTGATGGTTAATTATCTTATTACCTGGCTTGGTTAGGCTGCGAGTTTTTCAGTTAAGTTTGCTAAAATCTTTCAGTGGAAATGTAAGTCAATTTAGAAAGTTTAAGCAAGTACATAACAATCAACACAGGAAGCCCAAAATGAAAACAAAACAGAATCATATTTTGTCTGTAACAGGTTTGATTGGGGAAATGAAAACAGTGAATTTAGGACACGTGAGAGGATGCAATAATTTAGTAAGATGATATCACCCAACCGACATCTTGAATTTAAATATATAAAAATTAGCAAACATTCAGCGAGTTTGGTCGGATTGGGGTATGGTGGGAGCTCTTTGTGTCTCTTCATAGACCTTTACAGATTTTCTCTCTTGTGCTACTGTATGCAGTCTGAACATCAAACAATAAATGATTGTTAATTGTTGATGGAGAGTTCTTGTTTTTGAGTTGCCAACACCTAAAGAACTTTGCTCCAATGAACCATCATGACCGTCAGAAAAAGTTCCAGATGGATTGTATCATTCCTTATCTGTAGATCTCTCAAACAGTGTGAGCACAGAGAAGATTGATAAACTATCTGGAAACACATTTGGTACCAGACCAAGCAATAGTGTTAAAACTGGTGCTGGGCCAAACTAATACTGTATCTGGTACAATGCCCAAGATAATGGTGCAAACGGTGGTATCATACTAGGAGTAATAGCAATGATGGGATACTCCACTCACAAGAGCTCCAGAACTGTAGCCTCATTACCAGATGCAGTTTCATGTCATACTCAGGACACCCCTTTCTTGGTGGGGGGAGGTTATTACTCCTCTGCAAGGGATACAGCCAGAGTATTCTAAGCCAACCAACAAGGCAATAGTTAATTTTGGGTATTCAACAAGGATACAAGAACCAATATATTGAGGTTATTTTTGTTTTTATCATCTCCAAGAAAGAACTATATAAAAAATTCAAAATTGTACTTACAGCAAAATTTAGGCCAGTGAGGTCAATCTCACCAGTCTGTAGAAGGTTATAAAATTCCTGGGCATTATCAGTTGGATCACCCTCACCATATGTGGCCATACAGAAAATTGCCAAAGAATTCTCAATCTCAGGAAAGTTTGATAAGTCCTCCTGAAATGAAGAATTTTGATATTAAAAAAAAATATGGAAATAAAAAATAGTTGAATGATGACTGACAATACTTCATCTCATTGTAATTGGTACACTTGGAATGACCCCTAAGGATCTGGAAAAGACACAGAGAATAGAAGATTAGATGAAAAATTGAGAACATCTAGAATACAGCACTGATAAAAATAATCAGCTAGAATACTTAGAATAATCCTGGAGATCCAAGAAGATTTGGTCGCTCAAACTCCAGTGAAAAACCAGTGTGATATTAAAACTTTTATTATACATTTTAAGAAAAAGGAAAAAATAGTTGATTATATTTCTTAATTTTTAGTAGCATTTTCCTTCTTTAGGTTTGTTAAATTGTAACTCAGATCACAAATCTAAGTGAGTTATATAAAAATGAATTTTAAAAAGCAAATAAAAATTAATAAAAAGGAAATAGAAGTCAAAATTAATATTGAATGACAATGTTTCATACCAAAAAAATTCTAATTGTAGTTTATGTCCTAGGAAAAATCCCCAAAATCCTGGAAAAGAGACAAGGGGAATTAGAGATCAGAAGAATTGAGACCATACAGACCAGAACACTTAAGATCAGCTAAAATACTCAGAAGAGTCCAGGAGACCTTAGGAGATTTGCTGTCACTCAGACTCCAGCAAAAAAAAAAAAAAAAAAAAAAAATTTAAAATTGGGGAAAATCCACAAGGAGTTTAATAATAAAAAAAATACATTATTAATACCACTACCACAAATTGTAGTTGGTGCACTTGGATGGTCTCCAAGGGCTTGGAAAGGAGACAGAAGGAACTGGAGATCAGAGGAGGAATCAAGACCATACAGAATATAGAACTGATAAAATCAGCTAGAATAAAAGAGTCCTGGAAACTTGAGGAGACTTGCTGTTGCTCAGACTTCAGAGAAAATCCACCAGTTAGAGCTTGTGTGAAAAAGTCACAGAGTAAAAATAATATTTTTAAAATCCTATTGTAAAAATAGTATTTTTTTTAATTTATTTTTTTATTTTTACTTGTTTTAAATAAAAAAAAAAAAAAATTAATTTTATTGTACAAGGGAGTGTAGCATGATAATTTTTGTAGAACAGAATGACCATTTAACTTCTTATTTCAACCATTAGTCAGTCTTATTCATGTTTTTGTATTTTAGACAGAAAAACTTTACAGAAATTGTTTCTCTCCTTTGCAATAAAAAAAGAAAAAAAAAAAAAAGATTTTTTTTGGTAATAAATTCATTTGTATTCTGATGATGCTAGACCACTAGTGAAACATGTTAATGTAATTTTCCAAAGAGTCAGACCTCATTCTAAACTTTACTCATTCTTTTATATAGCTTAAAAATAAATTCTTTTAATTCATTTTCATTCATTTTATTTTACAGTGCTTCACACACAAAAAAGCCAAGAAAAAGACAATATCTGACAGAAAATATAAGATGCAGATTATACAGATGATTTAGCACTTGCCGCAAATACATTTGCCCAAACCAAATCCCTGTTGCATAGCCTAGAGCAAGATCAGGAGGCACTGGCCTCTACATGAAAGCAAAAAAACAGTTCATGTGTTTTAAATACGGAACCATCTCCACTTTAAGTGGCAAGCCTCTGAAATTAGTAGACTTGTTCATATACCAAGGCAGTACCAAGCAGGGGAATTTTAAAAAGGATAACATATCAAAGAGTTGAATGAGTTTTTCAAATACAATTTTAACTTTTCAATATTATCTAAAGAAAATAAATTAATTTTCCTCTAAAATGCATTTAAGTCACAATTTAAACTTATTTGATAATGAAAAGAAAATAGCTCTGACCAAAAATATCTATATTTGTAACATTAAAACGTTTGGTTTAATGGCATGTCAACCTTTTGGGGGAGGTTATTTAATGCCAAAGTTAGTGTTTTTTTTTGCATGCAGTAACATGGTTTCAACTAAGACAATTCTTTATAAACAATTATAGCTTCAAGTAACAATTCAATAATTTGCCAACAGTTACATGGTTTTAAGTTTTCAAACAAATCTATATTCATTGATGAGACCTTAACAAGCACTACCATTCAGAGTCAGAATGAACCTGGGAATAATGGCAATGAAGGGGTCCTTCACACTCCCCAAATCTTGAGTCTCGTCGGATTTAGTGTCATGCCCAGCATACAACACTTCAATGCAGAGCTATAACCAAGACTCTTAAAAAAGAGTAAAGTAAAATAACTAATCGGGAAATCCCATTCCTAAAAGGAGAATGGAATTGTTTTATCAGGCAGTGTGAAAAGGGCTAACCAAAGGTTCTGAAAATCTAACTATAATAAAAATAAAACTAATCCTGTTCACTATCTTTTTGAAGTATTCTCTTGGAACTGTTTACTGGCTAGTAAATAACAGATTACAACATTTTACATATTCAACTATCTTTCAGCTAGACTAGATAGGCTCAAGAGTCTCAGCTGCTCAGTATTCTAAGGGTTAAGTGTGACACCATAAGCTTTTCTGCTCCAGGGTACACAAATGTAAGTGCAGGCATGTCTATATGAGTATGTATGCATATTAGGGTAGGTCGATTTTGGAACTGTAAAAAGAATAATGCGGTGAAAGTTGCAAAATAATATCAGAAATTACCCCACGAAATATTTTTTTCCAAAATTTTGTATTTTTTTGCAAAATCACATTTAAAGACATAATATTTTATGATTTTAGTCGTGATATCGGTGACACTGGAAACCTGTATCCATAAAATTAAAACTGAGACTAAAGGAAAATTAATAAAATTTATCAAATAATTAATATTTTTAAGTTTATTATCCATTTTCATATTATGTTAAATTAAATGACCCAAAACAAAAATAAAATACATTAAAATATGTAGTTTAATATACAAATAACGACTTACTAAAAATGAAACGCAGTTTCTTCCAGGCAGCGGTTGGTCGATACTGCTATATGGATGCACTACATGGACGCTAACTAAATGGCTGGAGAAGAAACTAGACGGAAACTACACAAGAATGTTGAGGGCAGTATTGAACAAGTCCTGGCGACAACACCCCACAAGACACCAACTATACGGACACTTGCCCCCCATCACGAAAACTATACAAGTTAGACGAACCAGACACGTGGGACACTGCTGGAGAAGCAAGGACAAGCTCATAAGTGATGTACTCCTATGGACCCCCACATATGGCCGTGCAAAAGCAGGACGACCAGCTCGAACTTACATACAGCAACTATGTGAGGACACAGGATGTAACCCTGAAGACCTGCCAGAGGCGATGAGTGATAGGGAGAAGTGGTGAGAGAGGGTCAGGGATATCCATGCTGACGGCACGACATGATGATGAAACCTCGTTTTATTTATTGGATATTTTTTCGGCTTTCACCGGTGGTAATTATCTCTCTGTAGTACCTCGGCTTGTTTATGTTTTTTAACCTTATAATAAACACAAATATATATATTTCACAAAGTAGACATACTATTAAAATATTTAAACACTTTATATAATTATTGTAATTTATTTATATTTTAAAATTTAGTGTCTTTTTAAGTGAAAAGTCAGTATACGAGTTAATTTTGGAACTAAACTGTACAGTACTTAATGTTTGGTAAGTAAACATTACTTTTTTTTTAATGAATTTCAGAATTTATTTACAATTTTTTAAAAACATCTTTGTTTTTTTTCTGAAAATATATATATATTCTTTTTACAGATATTTTGATTAAAAAATGGTTGGAAAAAACACTGGAGTTTCCACTCGAAGTAAAGGTGCAATTAAATTTTCAGCTTTACAATCACCATTAGATAAAACTGAGCCACCAACTTGTCGACAAATAATTCAATACAGCTATTTTTAAATGAACACTTATCCCCACCTTTCTAGTTTTGGTATTTCTAAATTAATAGCAAAGGACGTGATAGATATTTGGAAGGCTGTCAACCCTTGTTTGCCTTTCTTAAAGGAAATTAGTGTTGTCAACAAGGAGAAAATTCTATGCTTTCAGAAGGCAAAGCAAATAAATAGGAAACATCTACCTGCTGCCCAAACAAAATTCTGGAAGGAAAAGTTAGATACATTGTTTGATATATCATCATGTTCATGCAACCTGCCCATTTTAAGTTGTGACAATATTAATGTCAAATGCACCAAAGAAAATTCCCAGACTAAGCACATCATCTGCACTTGTCCTCGGACAAAAAAGCCAACAAAAAAGTATGAAGATATCCCCATCAATAGCTTCAACATCATATGTTCAGGGTGATTCTTCCCATTCTAACTCATCTTCTCCAAGTGATGAAACAGAGGATTATAAACAGCTAGATAGTCCTCTCCAAGTGCCTTATAACCTCACAAAAATTCCAAGGTATGCTCTTGAGTCAGGGGTGATATCTTCTAATCTTGGAGCCAGCCTTGCCCATGCCTTGCTCTTGGATTTGAGGGCTATGGGCCTTTTTATCCCTAATATAAATATAAAGAATATCTATATGGATAAATGTAAAATAGAGCAAAAGCTAAAATGAAAACAAATGCCTATGAAAAGCATAATGAAAATGTGCAGAATCTTCTTTGTATAGGAGTTGATGGGAGAACAAAGACACACTACATTACAAGGAATCAGTGGAGGAAAATGGAAGTAAAATTCTGAAAAAGCCAAAAGGACCTGAATGCCACTTGACACTCACAAAGGAGACACCAAATGAGAGTATATATTCGACTCACACGGTTCTTCCTGATACTGGTGCAACTGGTACCGTTCTTGCGGAGCAAGTGGCTGATGTTTTTGAGAAATTTAAAAGTTTGAGCACTATTAAGGCTGTCCTTGTTGACAACACAAATGCAAATACAGGCTGTGAAGGTGGACTTGTTACACTTTTAGAAAAAAAAAAAATCTTCACACTATTGGTTGCTCCTTACATCAAAATGAACTTCCATTTAGAGTTCTATTCAAACATTTAGATGGCACCACAAAAAGACCCACTACATTCAATGGTCTATTGGGTAAATCATGTGCAAATGATTGCCATAATCTACCCAAAAAATCTTTTTCAGCTGTTGAAAATCCCCTGGAGTTTCATTTTGGAATGAAAGATATGGATAGCCTTAGTAGTGACCAAAGACTACTCTATGAATATACAGTTGGTATTTCTAGAGGTAAGGTGGGCCCTAGATTTGCATCGTGGAAAATTGGTCCATTAAACCAAGCAAGGTGGTTAACTTTGGCCATCAGGCTCATGTGCCTATGGACTCATGGGGCATATCCACAGAATCTTTCGACCAAACTATATAGTTTGATAAATTTTATTGTGAATGTTTATGCTATTTGCTGGTTTGATATAAAAAAAAGTAACACATTCCATCACCAGCAAATTTATATTTATAATATGATTGACAGGATACAAAAGCAACCAATTGATGTTCAAAGGATTACAATAAAAAACCTCCAGTATAATGCCTTTGCATTACTTCCGGAGAACGTTTTATTTTCAATGGTGAAATTTGATGAACCTGTAGTGAGAGAAGAGGGTATAAAAAGAATTTTGGCCATTAGGTAAGTTAATATTTATTCATACAAAACTGGTTGAAATACTTGTGCCAATTTATTGAAACATTTTAAAGATTACATCTGATTTCACCAAATATTATTAAAGCAGAACAAATTGCATTTAAAAATTAAACTCAAATTATTTTTATATTCTTTCAGAAGAGGGAAGCCAGTCAAGAAAAGATTTAAAAAGATCCCAATGATCAACTTTAAAGCTGTGCACTGGACTGATTTAATTTATTTGTCAGTAAATGAAGTCTGTGAGACACCACTCACACTAGACTTTTCTGACAATGAATAACAGAATTCATTGTTAACTGGTGAAAAGATTAACTTGCCAGATTTCCCTTCACATTCCCAAGGTGTGGAACGGGCAGTTAAGTTAGTAACGGAGGCTTCTCAATCCGTGTATGGCTTTAAAGCAAGGCACCAGCAGATACTTGCAAAAGTTTTGTGCCAACAATTGAGACCAGCATTTTCATCTAAGGGATCATATATGGAACTATTTGATTCCATATATTAAAAATTATTAAACAATTATTTGTTTTTCCGTATTTGTTTGTTTGTTGTATTTCAATTCATAACAGGAAAAAATTTTTTTTCAATATATTCGAATATTACTGCTTGAATAATAGCATTTCAAATTCGACACAGGTAAAGCAGGGCGGGGTAGGGGTTTAATTTTCAATTTGAAGTTTTGTTATAATTTATTCATTATATTTCCATAAAATAAAATTTCCTAATTTGAATACTGAAATTGTTTGGTTTTTACATCAATATTTAGGCCAAATCTGGCAAAATCGAGGACTTTTCAGTACATGTTTATTCAAAATCTTTCATGCCAAATTAGCAAAAAACCGTTGAAGATTCAGATCTAATTTTTGGTATGAGTATTTAATAGGTATATACACAACTTTCAGTGCATTATTCTTTTTGATATTTAAAAAAAAAAAAAAAAAAAAAAAATCAACCTACCCTAATGCATATAGACATAGCGTATATGTAAGTATATGAATGTAAGATTGAGCATATCTATACAGGTATGTGTGTGTGAGAGCATTAGTAGCATATCTGTATGTATATAGATAGATGCACATGTATAATATCAAAAGGATAGTTAAAAAAGTTAGGCAGGTTGGTGGCCGATAGATCTCCTTTTGGAAACAGTCAATGTGTGTGGAGTGACATCAGCCAGCTGGTGAGACAAGGTAGACAGTGATAATATATTGCCTCATAAGAATTAACTTACCATATTACATTCTTCTGGATCCATAGCCATTCCTTTCATTCCATAACGCTGACAATCTTTGGATAGACGACAAGCAAATTCCTCAGCAGTGCCAGTCTGTGAGCCATAAAACACAACTACATTTTTTCCCTGCAACAAAATTTATAAGATCAAATGAAAAGAGAAATCTTTTAAAGATTGTTATTTAAGATCAACAAGTCGTATGTCCTACTCATTGATATGCAATTTCACTCAACTGGCGACAAAGGAAAAACAGAGGCTTCTTATGCAAATCAGTAGCAGATAATCTGCATACAAAGCTCGAGAAGTTTCGTTACTTTACGAGACTTCACCGTTATATGAAATGGTACCAATCACCATCTTGTTTTTCTTTTTATCTCACGACCAGAGGAGGGTAAGTCATTTTTCGTCTTTTATATTCTTGCCACAAGCGTTAACGAATCCATTTACTACAAAGATGACTAAACATTACACCAAATTTGTACAGAAGATGACGAAATGTTCCAAATGTCTACGGTAGATGACTAATCGTTATGCTAGATTTGTACAGATGGTTAAACATTGCATCAAATTAGTAAGGTAAGATTATTTTATTAAAAATAAAAATATGAATAAATAAGATTATTTCAAAAGGCAAAAGAAAAAATGAACTAAATAACCTTGTGCCTTACCGAAGATTTCATTTTACCAATAAGACTAGAATCTGTAGCTTTGGTAACATGTCTGGAAGTGAAGAAAAAAAATGTTTTTTTAACAACTGCAACATATAAATACTGTTTAATTTGCAAAAAACGTTTTTCAAAAAAAAAAAAAAAAAAAAAAAAAAAATATTCTAGTGTTTCAATACTGTCTGAAGTATTGAGAATGGTCATTAACATTCAAACAATTATCCAAATAATCAAATTCCTTGTTATTGTTTACACATTTTGACCTGAACATTCTAACCTTTTCCAAGTTTATAATAAGAAATGACTTGTTCTGAAATATATAAAAATTAAATGACAAATGTTTTGAAAAGAAAAGAAAAAAAAAAAAAAAAACACTGAAAAAAATTTTTTTTCAAGTTATTCATGTGTATACTAATTTTTCAAATTTCATCTTGATTTTAAAATCTACCAAAAATCAGCTAGTTGTCTGAATTTCTGACACAAAGTTTGATGACTTATCCTTCAAGGTTTTCAGACTATTGTCTTTATCTTAGTTATATTCACAATGTTTTGGCCGATATGTCCTCTGGCCTTCTTCAGGTGTTTATCAGACTCTGGAGCCTACATGAAACTTCAAACCACATCCTTTATTTAATCCACAGGGGTCACTTGCTTCGATTCCATTAACCACAACTGGGTATAATTGTTAAGTATTGTTACTTGCCTGCAGTCAGTATTGAACCAGCAACCTCCAGATGATTGTCACTTAGAAGCTTAGGGAACCAATACCTATAACTGTTACACTATGTGTCAGACACATTGCATAACAGTTATAGACATTGGTTCCCTAAGCCAGAGGGCATATCAGCCGAAACATGAATATAACAATAAAGACAAAGACCGAGAATGATATTTAAATAAAAAATAATAAAAAAATATCAGCTAGTTAGCTTATTTTCAATGTTTTCAGTACTTAGTCATTCATAAATTAATTTATTTAGGAGCAAGGTATTTTGTAATAAATAATTTTGGAAATATTTTATTTTTCAAATATTCCTTAATTTTTTATGGGCATAGTGGCTAATATGCTGGACTACAATATCAGAGTAAGAGAGTTTGAACTCCAGTCACACTGTTACTTTTACTTTTGGACTGATACCCTTGGGAAAGGTATGAACTCTATAGTTCCCAGCCCCAGGTATGGGTTAAATAGTACCTACTGTGCTTTTATAAGGATGGCTTTGGCATTAAATAACCTTCAAAAGTCAATATGCCAATAAACAAAGAAATCGAACTAAACCTTAACTTTTTCCTAAAAAAAAAAAAAAATTTCCCCCCCGAGTTCCTGCAAATATATTTCACATCCTTGAAAAATGTTCTTACTTATTCTTTTTAAATCCAAAATTATGTTGTGTACCCCCAAACAATATAATCTGTCCGATACAATTTTTTTTTGCTTTGTGCCATCAAAAATAAAAACAAGAGCATTTCCTCATGGAGGTACATATTACACCTGAAGAAGGCCAAAGGAGAATGTATAAGTCAAAACACAAGGTAAACAACATAAACAAGGAGTTTAATTGACCAAATATTTCTTTGAACTATGAGTATTTTTTTTTTTAGCATTAAAGATTATGAAAATAGACACATACATAAAAAACTTCACGTGACAATGGCGCTATGTTTAGGACTATCTAACAATGAATGATCACTATATTAAGCTTTTTATTATTAGTATCTGACTTAATCTCCCTCAGCTCAAAATAATAGACTTAAATTTTTTAAATTAATTTCCTGGAAGATGATAAAAAGTTGATTTTTTTGCTTATGTTGTAAACTAAGTTCTGCTTAGTCTAACATACAGTTTCAGATTGCTTACAGTAGCCACCATTTCTAAGTGGTCAGCCAAATAGTAAAAAAAAATTGCTGAAGATAGGAAAATGAAATAATAAATATGAGATTTCAAAAAGTATCATTACTAAAGATGTATTTACCAAGACAGAAATGAATAAAACATTAAGTACCAAGAATTGGTGTTGATTTGTCAACATGAAGTGTAGATATCACTTCATCATGGAAGTGGCTCAACTGAGCACATCTAAATTTTTTTTCTTAAATTTAAAAGATTCAGTCTTGAATTTTTTCTTTTTTGAACACTTTGTACAAGACACACAGTGCCAAATAATCTATACAAGGACAATCCCAAAATGCATTTGGATTGAACTGAATTGAGGAACTTTGATATCACTACACCTATGAGTCCTCTCCTGCAGGTTTTGGTTAAAAATATTTAACAGCCTGATTATTATAGCCTAGCACCAATACAACCAATGTAGAAAACAATGATTTATTTGTTTAATGGTATATCAACTCTATATCAGTTATTTATTGCCAAAATTTGATTCATTTGTTAATGCTTAATTTTAAATCACTATATTTTCAATGTTCCTCTGTACTTTTTTTGTTGATAATCATTTGTTTATATGATGAATGTGTCTCCTTAAACTCAAAGCATAAAATAAACCTAGACAGATTGACATTAAAATCAATCCATAACACATCTAGACATTTTATGATACAAGTTGCTCAGTTTTACATTAATCTTGATTTAGATTTTTAAATTTTGAAAATTTAAAGCTTTGTTTGTTTTTTTATCACTTAAATCAATAACTATTCAGCAATGTTTTTAACTCAATCCTCACTAACTCCACCATACCATTTTTGTTAAATACAGAGTGCCAACTCATTGGGAAAAGATTCTATATACACCAATCTTGGTTTGGTTTATTTAATGGCATATCATCCTTTATGAGTTATCAAATGGCAAAGCTATCCTTGTAGAAAGACAGTAGAGGTACTATATACCCTGTAGATAGGAGGATAAAGGAATTCATACAAACTAATCTTGTTTTGGTTTGTTTAATGGCATATCAACCTTTGTGGGTTATTTAATGCCAAATGCATCCTTGTAGAAGGACAGTAGAGGTACTAATTAACTCATAGCTGGGAGGATAAAGTTCATACCTTTCCAAAAGGGTATTAGTCTGAAAGAGAACATAATTGAGTGACTGGAATTCAAACTCATGATGATGTTGTAGTCCAGAATGTTAGCCACTACACCATGGGAACTCCCACACTAATCTTGTTCCAAGTATTATCTGTTCCATTACAATACCATGTGACCTTTGTACTCCTTTTTTGTATCACTATCAATCAGTACACAATAACCTCATTGTACACAATATCAGGCAGGTTAACAAAGATAAAAAAGAAACAAAATTGTGACTAATCAAAAATTAATCTACATCAATAATTGAGAAAAGTTTCTTTGTCTGTCCTTGAGAAGGAACCAAACAGATACATACTTAAACAAGAACAACTATAGCCAAAGTCTACATTGTTAAACATTTTCTCATCAAATTCAGAAATTTAGCACTCATTAGACAATATTTTTTCAACACAAACAATATGAAGGACCTGCCTGAAAATGTCAACATTTTCTCCTAGAGAGAAATAAAATTATACCAAAAATTATAATGTAAATACTATACAAAGTAATTATTAGAAAACATTCCCAGAGGATTTTGACATATCAAACAAAATAAAAAATAAGTACATAAAAATTGAAAACCTGAATATAAATGCATGATGCAAGTAATTTCCTAATCTCTAAGCATTCCAGATATGTTGACATGCTGTTCAAATCAATCGAATTTGGTATGCATACTTATCAGACTCTAGGGAATATTTTTATGCAGAAAGATAATATTCTTCATAAGGAAAAGAGGCAGCTCATCAGAAGGGAGTTTCTAGCAAACAAGAGGCCATTTTCCTGCAAGGTGGAACTAATTGTACCAAATTTAAGTTTTCAAACCTCAAAAAGAGAGATTCAACAAATTGTCTTAATTAGATAATTATTTGCATTCAATTAAAACATCACTAATTAGGCTTATAGGTAGTACTTGAAGCTGAAAAATCAAAATAATTAGATAGTCTTAGCTCAGACATAATGCTAACAATCTAGACAAAAATTTAAAATGTTTAAAATTTTTTTTTTTTCTTAAATTTAAAAAGATCTTTTTTTTAATTTCAAAAAGTCACTGAAATCCTAAGACGAGTCAATGTTTTACAATATTTTGGTATGTACAAGTTTGTAGTGCACATATCACATGACTGAGACAGATCAAGCTGTAAAAAGATTCCTGCTGGGTTGGTAGTATCCAGGTAGTTGGTGTGCCAACATGTGCATTGCTTCCCACTATAAGTGATTTGAAAACCTGCACAGATGAACATGCAAATTAGTCCAATTCAGGAACTTTACAAGCTCAAACTGAGCCATTATGTTTTGGAAGCAACAAAAAACATTTGTTGTATGAAAAGCAAAGATGCAGTTGACCATAGTACAGTAACCAGATAGTTTAAGAAATTTTACCTCTGGAGTTGTAAAAACCATGATCAGCCAAGGCCACATAGACCTAAGCCATAAATTCAAAGGCTGTGCCCCAAGCCACAGAGGCAAATCTGGCGATTAAGGTATATTATGAAGCCAGAATGCTCAGCTATCAAAAAAAATATTTTTTGCATTTTATCTGCTTTTTATTTATTTACTACAACTACTAAAAGGGGGGGGGCGGTGAACATCCTCTATGCATGCTAATTCCATAATTTTTACTCTGGGTAGTATGATGACTTTGGGGTCAAGCACTAATAGATAATATAACCAGAGTGTATGAGTAGTAACTTACAATACCACCAGACTGTTAGTTTTCCAACACATCATGGGTATTCCAGATCAATGTACAGTTACTTTTTATAATCCTTTATTATATTCACAATTTTCAAGTAATAAAGCTTTAATCTAACAATACAAGATTTTAATTAATTGACAATATGAAACTGAATGTGAAGAGAATTTCTGTAAAATTCACATGCAAAGTCAGTGTACGAAATCTTAATCAATTGTTAATTCAATGATGCTAATTTGAATAGCATGACAAGATGATAATGTCATTGGAAAGTAGAAATAACATTTTACATAGTCCAAGTTCAAACAACTATTTTTTAAACTGATAACCTGTACAGATGAATAAAAGAATCCTGTATATAGTGAGGAACTCCTGACTCCAGATCCCCATGATCAATTTAAAATCTTGGTACCAGATTTTATACCATTATTGACACAAGTGACCAATTTTACTGAGATGGCTCTGTATTGTCTCTGATGTGGTATTCTAACCCCATTACATTTCTATGGACCAGTCTCATAAGAAATACGTGGTGTGTTTTTTTAGGCAATGGAAAAAGTTGCTTGACCACTTGTCTGTTTCTCTTTAATTCTCAAACTCAACTAACTTTTCGAATCTAAAACTTTCAAAGACTCATGTGACTGCCTCCAGCCAATGAATGAACACCATTACTATATTTCTACTTTCCCCATAGTTGTTCCAGCCAAGATTGAACCATAAACTGCTACATTTTTAATCATACCTTCACACTTCTGTTGGGCTGTATGAGAGTGTTGATAGAGGCCATTACATAATACTATCTCAGAATTTACTATTAAGAACAAGTAGGATTATTAAAGATAAATTAATAATAATAATAATAATAGTGACTCACGAAACATCCAGCCTTTTGATAGTTATCTTCTCTTCTTCCTTCCGCCAAAAAAGATAATACATTGCAAGTCCCAGTAATGTAGTGATGATGAAGATGTCAAGCAGAGATATCATGCTGGCTTCTTCCCCATCAACAGCAGCTGCCTGCTCACTGGCCTCTGCTTCTGCTATGATGAACACCATCTTCGTTAACCAGATGGTGGAGGAACCCCTTTTCTCTTAGGGGTCAGGTCAGTTGGATAAGTTTTTGCTGTGACAGTCCACAAGTAATCTGAAAATTAGCAAAAATTTAGAAAATTAAACATTACAGAAGTTTTATTATTATCAATTAGTTGAAATTATAATTGCTCAGCAATGGTTTAAATAGTACCACAATTGTTTTTCTACAAAGATTGCTATCGCATTAAATAACCCATCAAGGTTGATATATATCAAAAAAAAAAAAAAAAAAAAATTAAATCATACTTACTTAAATTACTTGAAACCACATAACTGCGTGCAAATTATTAGTATTAGATAAGAATACTTGAAAACATAACTATGTAAGTAAATGATTATTACTCAATAGGAATAGTAACTTGAAACTATAATTGTATGCAAATAAATTGTTAAATAGGGTTGGTTGGTTGTTTTACAGCATATCAACCCTTTTTGGGTCATTTAATACTGAATTAAGTAAAGTTGGTGACCACAGTCAAGGGCTACTTTAAGGTATTACTCCTTTCCCTGGATTGCTCCACTTTACCCTTGAAATATACCTTATAATGCTGAGTGTTAAGTATGGATCATTGGCCTAACGAGTAGAGTTTTCTCTAATGGTCTGGGAGACCAGAGTTCAATCTCAGGTCAAGTCATACCAAAGACTCAAAAAGTGGTACTTGATACCTCCTTGCTTAACACTCAGCATTATAAGGTACATTTCAAGGGTAAAGTGGAGCAATCCAGGGAAAGGAGTAGTGCCCTCCCTTACACCTCAGTGTAGTAGCTATTGAAAAGGGAGCCTTTGAGTCACCCTCGAATGCGGTCGCCAACTTTATTTAATACTGAATTAAATTTCAAACAATTCAGTTTAGTATAAGAATAGTTTTTGTTTACAAACAGTTAAATGTCAAAACAGTTCAGTTAAATGTCAAAACAATTCTATTTCAAACAATTCTGTTTAGCAAAAGTTCAGTTTAGTTCTATTTGACCCATAGATAGGACCCTATTAGATGATACTACTTTGGGCCACAGAGAACCTCAGAGCGATGGCAATGAAGGGGTACTCTGTATTCCACAAAGCTCCAGTGTTACTGGAACCTCACCATCAGAGGATTTAGTATCATATCCAAGACACTCATTGAGTGGGGAGTCTTACCCCTCAGCAAAGAAGCAGTCAGTGTATTCTACAGCCCCAGTTGACAAGGTAATATTAAATAGGAGTAGTTACTTAAGACTATATAATTGCTCAAGAAAAAAAAAATTACTTTGGTATTAAATAACCCAACATAACTTTACCTGCCATAATTCCAACCAAACACTACATTTTGAATTTCATTAAGTGATTTTGGTAAGAAAACCTTTAATTCTTTACATTGGTAATGACAACAGATTTAATAACTTAATTTGAGAGAGGGAGAAAAAAAAGTCATTATTTGGTTTTAAAAAAATTTCAATAACTGAGCAGTCAAATCACCCTGAAAGCATCAGCTCCCATCAGATTACCTATAGTTAAGTGATAAGGCTGCTCAGTATTTAGATGGGTGACCACTTGGAAATAGCAGGTATCTGAGGCCTGTGCATCACAATAAACAGACCTGAGTAAATTAGGGAGCACCTGCTGTGATGTTATGGTTGATAGGCAGGTCATTTTTTCAAAAGCACAGCTGGTTTGAATTCAGAATTTTCCTTCTCCTTGACCAATTGCTATATCAAGACTAAAGAGCCCAATCTACCCAACTATTTACCCATAGCTAGGGAGAGAACAGATAGATTCATGACTTTCCCTAGGACATTAACATGAAGTGAAACATAAGCAGACTCAACCAGGATTTGAACTCAGGTTGTCATGTAGACTTCCTAAGATGCTAACCATTAAGCCATGTGCCTCCACAAAATCACTGAAGTAAAGCAGTAGATGGTAACCAAACTAAGTAAAACTTAGTAAATTCTAGGAATTTTGATGTGATAGAAGTTATGTGTCAGAGTTATGGGGTCGGAAATAAAATAAAATTCTCTGCCATGTAAAATATTTAAAGCTTTTACTTTAAAACAAAATTAACAGAAATAGTTGCTAATAACCAAATTATAAGAATTTTTTTTGGCAGGGGTAGTAAAAGTACTTGACAAGGTATTATCAATTATTGAAATAAAAATATACAAACTCACTTAGAAAAACAAACAATATTTAATTTTAAAAACAAACACAAAGTAAGAATCTGAATAATTCAACACAACCTACCCCACTTCATATATCAGTAAAAAAAAAAAAAAAAAAAAAAAAAAAAAAAATTAGGTTTTCCTAGTTTGTTTGATTTTCATTGTTACAAAATTATTACTCATGTTAAATATCTTAGCATCTAAAGTATGATATTGATTTGCCTGTGATAGTAAAAGTCCAGTTCTGTGGCTCTATTACTTTCAGTTTTATTCTGAATTATTAGGGTCCTATCAATAATTAAGAGGATCTGAAAACTTAATATCAGGGATACTTGAAACCATATAATTGTGTGCAAATTATTAGGTTTAGTTTATTTGCTTAATGCCCTATCACCTATCAACTCCCTGAGTGTTATTTAATGCTGAAAATTGATCTATTTGTAAATGTTTGATGATAACTTATTTTCTGTCTGCATTTTTTTAAAATTGCACTTTTTTGGTCTAATCATTTGTTTGTAGTTATATTAAGTATTCCTATCTAAATATACCTGTGTGATTTAAAGTTTTCTTATTCAATACTAATAATTTATACACAATCATATGGTTTCAAGATGTGGCAGGGGCAATTTTGCCCCGAAATAAGGATAATAATAATAGTAATAATAAAGACAGACATTCCATATAACAAGTGAAAAAAAGTGCGTCTTCAAAAAAAAACCCAAGAGATTGATAGGCCATGAGGACTTTGGTATATTAAAGAAATAAGAATATCATGTGAAATTACCAGTAAAAAGGTTAATCCTTTCTTGTTTATTGATAATGATTGTTCTAAAGAGTTTTACTTGTAAAGTTGGATATATTATCCGTATTGATTACAGAAAAAAATGTAACTTCTAAAAATAAACGCTATTCTCAACAATAGATGTTTATACGAATTGTTTATATCAGAAAGTAAGATGCAAGAAAATCACCACATGAAATAGTACTTTGGGCGATGTCAGAAAATGGCACATGCGCTAGAGGACAGATGATTTAATTATGCATAGCTTTATGTGATTAGCAGGAGGCAAAGATATTCTCAATAAATAAGCTTCGCCTCGAGCCAATGAAAGTTTTTTTTTTTGCTGTGACAGCCAGAACGATTACTTCTGGTTCATACCATGATTGCTGACCTTTTGAAGATGGCCGAGCCCAGGCGTGAAGATTACATCTGTCAGATGTGACATCATCCAAGAAAACCCATCGGATATTGAATCAAGCATTCTGCGTGTGCATGTGTCATTGACACACCCAATAAACGAAAATCACTAAAACAAGCTGCTAAACTGAAAAAGGCTAAGACGAAAACCACCTCTCTCCAATAACCAACACTCGAGGTACTGTTTTTATATAAGAGACATTTCAATTTAATTATTTTTTTCCTTATGAACTGTTTTTATTTCATGTATTTTTGGTGTTATCTGTATGGAAAAAAAAAAAAAACCCTTTCATAAAATTGGATTGGTTTGGTTATTTTTTTTTGATGCTAACAATTCCAGCCCAACGAGCCTGAGGTGGACCAGCAGATAATCTTTGGGCCTGATAACAACGCAACAGGATCAATTACAATGTGGGCTGTCGAGAGAATCCCCAAAGAATTAGGTCTAACCTGGACACTACAGAATCATAGCCGAAATTGTGACAGTTGGCAGTCCAGTGGGTTTAGGTTATGGCGTTACATCACTGGTGAAGTGCTGAAGAGTTGTTGTTACATTAACCATTGCTGTGACAAGGATCGTGTTATAAAGTAACTATTTCTATTTCATAATTTGTTTGTACATATTCATATAGTTTCAAGTAACTAATAATCCTTAGTAAATAATTATAGCTTCAGCTAACTATTCTTAATACAAATAATTTACAGTTATATGGTATCAAGTATTCTTATCTAATACAAATAATTTTCTAACAAATCTATTTGACTCCTAGATGAGAACCTAACAGGAACTATCCCGCAGGATCAGAGTGAACTTGGCTATGATGGGGTACTCCATACTCTCCAGAAGACATTTTAGTGGCTAGTTAGCTTGGTCTAATTCTTCTAGTCATAGTGGCCTTATCACTTCTTGCTCATCCTCCTTCCCAGCCTGCCAAAACAATCTGCTCTTATTGGCTCCACAATGTCCGAAAATTATGGCGAGTTTATGTTGTTTGGGGTGGGAGGACTGGCCATCACAACTACACTCGCCCCTAGTCATTGTTACACAAGCAGCAGCTGCTGGGTGCCTTTTCCAACTACTGCTTCGTCAGAGATGTGGTACAGCAGGCTCATCTGAGATGGTCTCATTGTCAATTGCTGGTCTTCATTATTAATACCGTTGCTTGAGCTGCCCAGGTCAGAATCAACCAAATGGTTGTCCATCTTCACTATCACTAACCATTATATACATTTTGTCATCACCAAACACAGGGATCTCATCATCTACAGGATTGTTCACAGCATAAGAAAAGGGGTGGAGGTCACTTACATGGCATGACACTCCATCTACGCATACCTTATCGGGACTTACTAATGCAGTTACTGTCCTCATCCTCAATCTACACATTTGTTCAGTCAAGTTCACACCACCACATTGTCTTCCTTCTCATATTCGACTCTCAGGTTTGGGCTCCAGCAGGATGATACTGTTGATCATCATTTACCCAACCATCATACTGGTACAACACATTAGCCAAAGCAGACACGTCATTGACATCATCTTTTGATGTGACATTGCACCAGTGCACTGCTTCCTGGCAACATACATTTCATGGCTCTGTGGGATCATTCAACAATATGATTTCCAGACAGTACATCAAAAATGCAAGCGCACACCTCAATGTTCAGCAAATGCTCTAAAACTCCTGCTGCTGAATGCTGGATCGTTATCAGTCAAGATCTTAATTTGGCCCCTATTGAGAAAGATGAAAAACCAGATTATGTCACCAGAACAAATAACTAACCAAGTAGGCCCACAGTTAATTAGGGTCAGATAGTGAGTGATCCCCATAAGTAGTGACGTCCATTCCTAGCTTTTGCCATGCATTTGTCATCTAATTTTCCTTTCTCCCATCGAACTGGTGCCTGATTGATGGAGAGACATTCAGGACAGGATCTGATGGCAGATCTCACATCCTCTTTCATCATTGAAGGGGCAATTTTCCGGATAAAGTAGGTCATTCACTTCCCACCAGGGTATCCACTGTGTGAGCGTCTCTGCTATATTTAATTTGGTTCGATGCAACTGCCGGTCATGGCACATATCAATCGCACTGGCTCCATCTCATTCTTCTTCACTTCCAGCCACCTCTACGGTGCTCTGGTGATCCCATCAGCTTTATTCCAGTTCAACCTAATGTGTGTAACATTTGCTACTAACACATACTCCCTGACCAGCTCCAAGAAAATATTCAAGTATTTCCAGATAAGCACCTTGCTTGCAACCTTAGTGCTCACTTTGACCTTGCCAGTAAATGTGTTGGTAACCAATTCCCACAGAAGGAATCATTTTATAAATGCAGAAGCCTGGCATTCCAGTGAACAACCAAGTTCATCCATTTTATGAACACATCAATTCTGCAAAGTTAATATGCTGTGTGTTCAACACTGACCGCAGCCAGTATGTATGTCCAATGATGGTCACATGCAATTCAAGCAGGATACCTGAGGCCAAAGAACTCATGTCAACCCATACATCCAGTTATTAGCTATTGATGCACCACTTACCTCTACACAGGTTGGCTTGACCTGCTCTGTCCATGATCTCTGTTAACACCCTTCTTAATTGGGTATCATTGATTCTGTCATCCAAATGTTTGTTTATCACACTCACTCTTCATTTGATGACACCAACTGCCACCATCAATACACTGGGAAGTATTCAACAAGCCTAACACAGATGAAGAAAGCACTCTTGTGCTTCCAGAACAGGAGATCTCCTTCTCCCCAGACAGCCAAACCAAGGATCTGAGCCCGATCTTTAGATTGCTTCAGAATCTTGCTTGTCAGTTCAAAGTGTATCAAGTTATTGACAACACTAGTTGCTAATGCAATATCTTTGTTTACATACAGGTCATCGATATATGCTGAGGTGGCCTTTCTGATGCAGTCAACTTGTGATATCACTGTGTTGACGATGGATCACATTATTTTAGGGGCAACATTAAGGTCAAGCCCCAACCTAGTCAGGCAATACTTCCTGCCTAAAAAAAAAAAAAAAAAAAAAGACAGTTTGATAAGGCCAGAGCAGTTTATTGATGCAAACTTGATAGATTTAAGATCTAGAAGCACAATGTTTGATCTATGCCATTTCCATTCTCTTGATTTGCTAGATCAAACATCTGCGTCTGAGGTATATGCCAGTCCTTAATCCATCTTTGTACTTTCTTCTTATACATCTTCCTGATCTTTACCGGCTTGGAATATTCTGTGACACTTATGCAGCTTGCTAGGTGCCTTGCCTTCTGCCTATTTCCACAATGCTGTCCATGCATTTTGTTGCTGATCAAAATCTGCATGAAAATCAGGTTCTTCAACAGAGAGTACTGGTGCTACTACACAAACCGAAACTGGCTAAGAAAGAAAGGGTGCCTTCCCCAACTTTGAAATACACACCCCACCAAGGACTTTGATTGCATCTATCCAAAGTAGGAGCTCAAATCCAAGGGGGGTTCTCCAAGGTCTCAATCATAACAGCTCATCCACTTTTCAGGTGGAGAATGATGAGCCCAAATCCATCCATCTGCATTCCACTGTCTATGGTAATCACACTGATGTTCAGTTTCTGCCATGACCTGCACACTTTCTGGCTCATTATGGTGCAAGAGCACCCAGAATCCACAAATGCAATACACCATTTTCTGCATACGTCAAGTCTCACCATTGGTAGCTCCGAGTTCACTGAATGAAAGGTGGCAAGAGTGGCAATGATACTTTGCCAAGACCTATTTTCCCTTGAATAATCCTTTGACAAGTGTCCCACTTTGCAGTACTGATGACAGTGCACGACCAGCTTTATTCTGCGGCTATGGTTCCTGCCATCATTTTGCAGACAATCTCTGGTCAAGTGGTTCAGGGCCAACATTTGAAATAGGCAACATCAGGTGTTCGACTCTTCATGAAGGACTGGTGCAGGTGAGCCCTACCTAGGTCATGCCACTGCAGCTAGAGGTTCTTTAATCCCCTATTTATCAACTAATATGGCTCAGGCTTTTTCAAGCAACTCTTTTAGAGTCAAGGATTCTATTCTGGCTGAAGATCAGAAGAGTCCCCTTATATGACTTGTCAGCCCATTCACAAAAGCACTCTTCATTCAATATTCTCATGGTATCTCCCCCACTAGCTAAGCTAGACAGCACAAGTGTCAATAAATTGTCCACAGTTTCTCCTGGGCAAAGGTGGCGTGTGGTAAATCGGTTGAAGGCCATGAATGAATCTGTTCCATAGACTTTTACAAGGGCACATTTAATTTCTTTAACATCGCTCTTTTGACAGCTGCAAATATGTTTCTCAAGCCATTCCTTTCAATCCCAGTGGCAGGACCCGCTCCACTTTGTCAATCTCATATAGGTCAGCTCCAGATCTTCCAACCATTTCATTACTGGCAAATCCGTTGCCACACTGCAGAACTTGGGGATCAGCCAAAGATCAAACTGTCCAGTTGCCATGCCGCTAATAAGGCTGAAATAGCTCGAAAGATATTTTAGTGACTGGTTAACTTGTACTGAGTCTTCCAGTCATAGAAGCCTTGTCACTTCTAACTAATCTTCTTTCCTGGCCTGACAAAACTGTCTACTCGTATTGGCACCACGTCTGAAAATTATGGCACAGACGAGTATGTCATTTGGGGCAGTGGGGGGGGGAAGCTGTCACCACTACATGACTTGGGCATAAAATAAACCAACAAAGGTGCATATAGTATAAAACTAATCGACCAAATATTTCAAATCTAAAAATCAAAAAGGCAGTGAAGTATACCTTAGTGCACACACACATTATACAGGGTGTGATAAAACACAGAAATTGAATGTTTAAATTAAGAAAAAAAAACACATATCTACAACAGAGCAACTAATATAATGAATATCAGTAGGTGTGACCTTTGACTGTACAAGCTCATGTTCATAACGTTCTTCATTGAGAACATTTTAAACTACATTACATTGGCTCTTAAAACACTGACATTGTCATTTAAGTATGAAGTGTTTACCTTTTTAAAATGATTGTGAACTATATTTAATTGCTTGTAATTTATTAGTATTAGATAGGAATACTTGAAAACAATTATATAAAAATATTTCTTAATAGGCAGGAATACTTAAAAACATAACTGTGTACAAATTATATTAAGATTAATTTCTACATATAAATGCCTATAAATCATTGGCACTAATTAGGAATAGTTAATTGAAGATGTATAATTATTAATTAGAAAGTTACATGTAGCCATTAATTACTTTAAAAATTTTGATAAAAAAGAAAAAGATTGACTCTGGCATAAAATAACCTAACAAGGGTTAATACACCATAAAGCCAACCAAACTAAACAATTGTATTTGAATTTCAACCTGAAAAAAATTACTCGTATATAGTCGGTTGGTTGATTGATATTAATTGTATGTCAACCTATCTGGGGTTATTTTATGCCTAGAAGTTAGGGAATAATGTACATTGTACTTCTATATTAATGCTTTTGTAGTTAAGGGTTTAAAGAATGCATTAACATCATCGGTTGGTTGTGTTTTATGGCATATCAACCCTTGTAGATTATTTAATGCCAAATCCTGTTATATAATTTGTACATGAACAGTTTCTTTTATTGCTAACACTTTAAATGAGCCAGAGCTTATTTGTTTGCACATAGATGGTTTCAAGCATTTAGCATCTAATAGTAATACTTCAATTTGATATTAATCATTTGGCTGCCCAGTTAAATGGTTTCCAGTAAATGATTAAATTGTTCTATTTGATCCCTAGATGGGAACCCAACAAGTAATACCACTCCAAGTTAGAGGGAACCTGGGAGTAATGGCAATGAAGAGGTACTCCACATTTCCAAAGCTCCAGAACAGGAGCCTCACCATCAGATACAGTTTAGTGTCATATCCAAGTCACTTATTGAAGAGGGATCTTACCTTCCCTCTGCAGAGATGTAAATAGTGTATTCTACAGCCCCAGCCAACTGGGCTGTACTCATATTTAGTTTGACAGAATTTATGAAATAAATCTATCAAGTCATGGCTCACTCCTAGACCTTCCTATTATGTTTCAATTTCAAACTAACAAAATTATTACTTTTGTCAACAATTTTTTGTATAAAAATTAGGCCTTCAAAATTTTATCTACATGAGTGTATATACAGTAAATTTGGGACAATCCAAAATTGATACATATATAAAAATAAATCTATACTCAAAACGATAAAAACTAAAGTTATCAGCTGAGAACTATCACACACAAGTAGACAGATTGTAAATCTATTTTTTTTGAAACACTGAGAACCTTTGATTCAGTAGCATATAGGTATAGATGTGTGTGTGTGTATATATATATATATATATATACACACCAACCCCCTCTACATGAGCAAAATCTGATACAAGGTCAGTTTTAAGTGAAGGTTAACAGGTTTGAATTCAGAGCTTTTTTTTCAAAACCAATTGCCATGCAAAAGTTTAATAGCCTAGTCTGCTCTCCACAGCTGGAAGGAGAACAATTGGATTCATACCTTTCCCAATGGTATTAGCACTATGTGAAAAGCAAACATTTTCATCCAAGACTTGTCATATCCATTTCCTACAATGGTAACCATTACACTATGAACTCTTCCAGTGTGTGTGTGTGTGTATTTATGCAGTAGGGAACAAGACAAGGTTGGAAGAAGTAGTTTACTCACCTACTGCCAGCCAGTAGGTCAATATGGGTTTTAACAAAGTAATCTCGCAACCTTGAATGAGCAGGAGGCTACCCACAAGAAAGGGAACAAAGAAACAGGAGATAATCAAGCACTTGTTTTTTGAGTGGGATGAAATGATCCAGAAAATGCTGGAAGGTCTGACTACTTTGGCAAAGACTATAAAAGTATCAGGGGTTGATATGCCATTAAACCAAACATCCAAACCAACCAAATTTAGTATGAACACACATTGGACTCAGGGTGAGGTTTTAATAATAAAAACAGTTCTTCAAGTTGCACTGATTGATTAATGGCATGTCAACCCTTCTAAGGTTACTTTATGCCTTAAGGTTAGGGAATTGCATTTACTGTGTGTTCATATATACATTTTTGTGTAGCGGTTTCTTCAGATTTGGGGGAGGATGCACATAGTTATATAACAAGTATTCTTGTCTAATACAGATAATTTGCTTATAATTGTATGGCTTTGAGTATTGCAATCTAATATCAATAATTCATAGATAAGTATAAGGTTTCAAGTAATTACTTCTATGAAATAATGGTCATTTGTTAAAACACAATTATATGGTTTCAAGTCACTAATAATGATAATGCTTAGTAAACGATTATAGCTTCAGGTAACTATTCTTAATATGAATGATTTACAGTTATGTGTTATCAAGTATTATATCTTATACCAATAATTTTCAAACAGATCTATTTGACACACAGATGGGATTGTAAAACAGTACAATTACAATTAGTGAAAGGGTACTCCACACATCCAAACTGGAGCCTTACCACCAAATCCCGAGTATCATACCCAGGATACCCCATTTCTTTTTGGCAGGGGATTACTTCTCTACAAGGAATAGTCCATGTATTCTAAGCATTACTGACATGGCATTTAGATTTCATTGAAATCAAAAATGGTAGGTTGCCATATTGTACTCAGTGTGTGAGGTCATACATTTGTAAATGTTTCTGAATTCTAAACAAGTAACTAAAATAACAAAGACAAACAAAGGAAAGATAGATAGCATTAGTTTTCGTAAGATAATTGAAAAGTAATTGATTAAGAGGTGTGCATAACATGAGTTATTGTTGTCGAAATGGAAATCATGACCTAAATTCAAATCCTGGACAAGGCTGCTTACATTTCATTTCATGCCCTTGGACAAGGAATAAATCCATTTGCTCTCCCTCAACTATGGGTAATAGAAGGGCAGACTGGGTTATTTAGCCTTTGTTAAGCAGCCAGTGTAGGAGAAGGAAAACTGAAATCAAACTAGCTTTACTTTGCTTAAAAATTGACCTTGTATCACATCCAGTAGCAGATCCATTGGATAAATACATATGCAGAATACATCAAAGCTAACACAAAACTGTCATCAATTAAATACATGTGGTTATGAAATAACAGGATTGGACTTAAGCTAAGGGAACACATGAACTTAAGCTAAGTACACATGAACTAGCTGTGCATGATTGTGTGACCAACGATTGATCTTAAGTCTTCAGTTTCACATCATTTAAAGTAGACTTTTTTCTGAAGTAAAAAAATAAAACAATTTAAAAAATGGCCTGTTTGAAAATAAAACAATAGAACAAAATAGCAACAAAATCTTTTCATATGCTAACCAAATTTTATGTGTGAGGAGGGAAAGAGAATGCAAGTCCTGTGGATGCAGATTTGAAGCGCACAAAATTTTGTAACAATGAAAATGATGCCTAAAGATAACTAACATTTCCTTGACTTTTTGAACATTCTCACCAGGACTTGAGATATACAGGCAGCCATAATATTACTCACATTTCACATCCTTGTAACTAAGATGAGGGAGTGTATAACTGACACCATTTTGATGGTCTCTAAACAATTTGCTTCTCTTCCCCACTAAATTCTTACTGAAATAAAAATATCATCCTTTAGATATACTTGTTTAGTAACTAAACTTTGGCACAAGATCAGAAATATGAGGCACTCATTGAGGACTGAACGTACAATCGTCTACTGGCACAGCTCATATTGTATCAGCTAAGTAACTATTTAACAATTTAGCTAGTTTTAGCCCAAAGCCTCAGTCCTAAACTTGTTCCCTAAAAATATCCCTTGAAGTACAAGTAGGATAAAGTCCCCCCACCCCCTCAATAACTCTAGTCTGCTAAACTAGGGTATACCTACTTAAACCAACTTGCACAAAACCTAACAAAAATCCTCTGATCAAAATGGCATATATAAAGATGATAAAAAGTTTAAGGGTCTTTAATTTAAATCAAGGTAATTACACTAAGGATATACAGGTAACAATCTGGTTTATTTTTATTAGAAGAAATTGGTTAGTAAATTTCACCGTTGAATGATTTCTTTCCTCCACTACAGATAGGGGAATAGTCAACTTTATATACCCTGCTTGAAACACTAACACATCAAAATGAAATGCATTCTTACCCATAAACTAAAGTCAGCATATGAAAAGATTAAATAGCTACTTAATTTAATTTTCAAAACTTTAGAACCGAAATATTTTTTTTTAACAACCATTTTCATAATGCCAGGAAAAATGTCGACTTCAAAACACAAACAAATTGAAAATTGTTTATGTTTGTTCACTAAGCAATATGTTTCCTGCAAGCATGATGTTTTCAACCTACATAAGCAGTCTGGTTATCTAAGAGCCAGACTTCTTATATAACAATGTTACATAACAGGTTTTTTGTTTGTTGTTTTTTTAAACTGCCCAAAATTTGTAGATAAAAAATTGACTTTTAAAGCTGAAAAAGAAAGAAAACCCCTTTTAAGTAAAATTCACTAAACCATATAGTCCATTTGTATTATAGAGGGGTATATTCTAATGAGAATCAGAATAGGGTGGCCTTCCATTTTTTTTTTAAATTCTGATGTGGTCTATTTAATAACAACTATCTGAGAGATGACAAGTTAAGCAGTGAAAAAGTAGTTCTCTTGACTAATAATGTGTGTGTGTGTGTCACAGTGAAATATGAGTATTACAACTGGTAAAGTGTGTGTGGGAGAGAGAGAGAGAGAGAGTCATTCATTAAATAAAAGAATTTTTTTCCATAAATGATGTTAGCTCTGCATTATCTAAAATTGTTCTATAACAAAAATTATTTTAATCTTAGAAAATTATGGCTTGAGGCAATTCAAAATTGAAGCAAATCAGAGTGCTCTAGGCTTGAACAGAGGTCTGTCATCAAATTTTTGCTGGCTGAGATGTGTAAACCATGTGAAATTTACAGAAGAATGTGCTATATGGATGGAGAAGTATGTTTTAGAAAATAAAAAAAAAATCTTTACAAAAATTTTTTGGTGCAGTATTCAGTAAAGAAGGTCATGCTGACAGTTTTCTGGAACATGAAAGGGCCAACACAGTAGATGTGCTTCCAATTGCTACAGACAGACTGTTGTTTTGTATCACACCTCTTCAGGGTGGCTAGATATGTTGGATGTTTCAAGCTAGGATTGAAACCTGCCTAACTCTACATTAGACAGATAACTTACCGCTCAGCCATTTTGGTGACCTACGTCAGTTCAAGAATTTAACACATTATATATATTTGTGCATATGGCTTTTAAGATAGACAAGTGAGAGTTTTTCACATATTCTACAGCTGATTTGGTGACTTTGTGGACTTGGTGCTAATCCTTATTTGTCCCTATGAACAAATCATTTGTAAGTAGCAAACTGAACACAGCTGCTTGCAAAGGATTCTATGCCCACATTAATCAGTTCACACCAGTGACTTCTATACAGTGCCACTTTTCCCCATTGACTCACCAATATGCTAAGTTGTCTTAGACAAATTTTTACACAGTCATTAAATCTCTTCTTTGATTTTGATGCCTTTCTCTTCCCTTTACATATTTTATCATAAAACAATTGCTTTGGCAGACAACTATCATCCTTTTGAATGACATGACCAACCCAACGAAGACAACTCTTCACATAAATAGATTCAAGGGTTAGTAGCCCAGCTCTCTCTAATGCTTCTGATCTGAGATAGCCGTCCAATACAAAGTATTGGTCATAGGCATTGTTGATAGAAACGTTCAAGAGGCCTCAGTGCTTATACAGCATCCACATTTCACATGCATACAAGAGAGATGTCAAAACACATGCTTTATAGACCATGAACTTCGTTTTGAATTTGAGATCATGCTGGGACCAAACACGTTTTTCAAGATCTGAAAAGGATCCAGAAGCTTTTTCAATGTGTGAAGAGATCTCATCAAAACTACATTCCTCAGCAAGCATGCTGCCAAAATATACTAAAGAGCATACCACATATATTAGATAACTGAACAAATCATTTTAAAAACATTTTTCTTAAATACTAGCCTAGTTAGCTGGAGCTGTAGAATACACCGACTGCATCTATGCAGAGGGGGTAACACCCCTCCAACAAGTGTCCTCGATATGACACTAAATAATCTGATGGTGAGGCTCCAATAATGCTGGAGCTTTGGGAAATGCGGAGTACCCATCATTTCCAGGTCCTATCTATGGGTCAAATAGAAATGTTTGATATCTAAACTGAGTGCAAACAAATGACTGATATTTAATTGAGTTGTTAGTGATACATAGCAATAATCAGAACCATTTAACTTTGTTGACGTATGCTAAATTGAATTCTTAGAAATAGAATTGAAATAGAAATCATTTAACTGTGTGTATCAACAAAATATACTTACAAATCACATTTGATTATATATATATATATATATATATATATATATATATATATATATAAAAACAGGATCTGATATTTAATAACCTACAATGGTTGATATACCATAAAACCAAACCAGACCTAAATCAATACTGGTCAGTATAACATAAAATCTAAAATAGATTTTATTTTACTGCCTCACTTATGTTTCATCTGATGATTGTATCTTTTCAATGCATTAATTTTAATAATGAAACCAACAAGTAGGTGAAATAACAGATTCTTGTGTGTGTGTGTGTGTGTGTGTGTGTGTGTGTGTGTGTGTGTGTGTGTGTGTGTGTGTGAATATAATTTTTGTGATTTTATAATCACTCATAAAAATTAAATTTGAGTCAAATATTGGATGATAAAAAAACTATGTGTGGAGAGAGATTATTTTTAATTTTCAAAAATCTGTAGACTGAAATTTAAATTTTTCAAGTAATTATAAAAATTAGGAATCATCAAACAAAAGTCATTAGGCTTGCTAACCCTGTCAGCAGAACTTAGAATATACTGACTGCATCCTCAGTAGAGGAATAATAAACTCTCAAAGAGGTGTCTTGGTCTGACGCTAAACTGCATCTAGTGGTAAGGCTTCGAGTTCCAGTTTTAGAGAGTGTAGAGTATCCCTTCATCACCATTACTTCCAGGTCCACTCTGACCTAGAATGGTTGTACCTGTCAGGATACCATCTATGGGTCAAACAGATCAGTTTGAAAATTAGGTTTGGTTGGTTTATTTGTTTAATGGCATACCAACCATGAGTTATTTAATGCCAAAGCCATCCTTGAAGGAGAACGGTGATACTATTTAACCCATAGCTGAAAGGATAAGAGGCTTCATTTCTTTCCCAAGGGGGCATTAGTCCAAAAGTGAATATAATAGCATGACTGGAGTTTGAACTTGCTTACTTTGAAGCAGCAGTCCAGTACTCTAGCCATTACAGCATGGAGAGACTTCCATTAAAAACTATTAGTGTCAGATAGGCATACTTGATACCATATAACTGTGAAAACATGATTATTAAATAAGAACAGTTACTTTAAACCATATGTGTAAAAATTATAAATATTAGATAGGAATATTTAATATAACTGTGTGCAAACAAGTGATTATAGACAAATAAGAAGTGCAATGCAATCATTTATAAGTGAAACAATTTTGTCATTAAATAACACGTAAGGAGTTATGCTGTTAGCAAACCTAATTTGGTTTGGTTTATTTAAGATATATTCTTCTAAAGAAAGAAGTTTCCAAAGTTTTCTCACAGGTGCAAACTGATTTGTTAGTTTTATAGTACAGTTGACATGCCATAAAAACAACCTACATCGTAAGGTTATTTTATGCTGGAGTCAGTTTAACAATCATGGTCTTCAATTATATACTATACAAAAAAGTATCTTCAATCTTTTAAAACATGTAAACACTTCATACTCAATTACAATATCAATATTTTAAGAGCTAATGCATTAATAAAGTTTTAAGTCATCCTAAATATCATTTCAAACAAATTTATTTGACCCACAAATGGGAATCCATGAAACAGGTACAACTACTCCAGGATGGTGAACCAGAAAGTAATGGCAATGAAGAGTGGCCCCACACAGTTCCAAAACTGGAGCCTCATCACCAAATAGTTTAGTGTCATACCAAAACACTCTTTTAGGAGAAAGGTCTTCTGCTTGGTAGGGGTGGTGGTGGTGGGTGTATTCTATACCCTGCTGAGAAGGCAAGCATTAACAGGTTATTTTGATGTTACATGATATAGAACTGTGGTTAGAAAACTGACTCGGTATGTAATTTAGTGTGTGTTTATAAAGATACATACGTACATACCTAATAATATGTTATGTAAAATAAATGACTTTTTATAATTGAGCCAGACTTACTGATGAATGTATACATATATGGAATAAACACAAAAATAAATGAAAAAAAAATTATAGAAACATCTCTCTAAATGGAACTTGTGTTACCCTTAAAATAGATATAAAAGAATTGTGTTTATCTTTTGGGGTAGGGCAATATTTATCTCTTCTCACATGAGACATAGGAACATTATAAGACTTCAGTGTGGGTAGTGAAATCTTACAAAGGTGGAGTAAATGATATTGGACTGATAACGATTCCTGAAGTCAGTCAAGGTTTAATTTGTATGTGTAACAATTTTACAAAATATACATAACACTTTAAAATAAATAAAATTATAGTTCATTAGGAACTAAAAACTCCAGGATAAAAAAATAAATACCAGTGTCAACGATATAATGCTCTATACAAAAAAAAAATCACCTAATTCACAAATTTTTTATTATACAGTAAGTGTTAAGTTTTATTAAAAAGAAAAGAATTATATATATGAATGACATCTTATTTTCATTAGAATATTTTACTGTCTCACCTGACAATGAAAATATTTAAACAGGAAAAATGATTAATTCCTTATTCATACCATTTTGTTGCCTATCTGAGGATTGATATTCATGAAACTCAAGTAGGAAAACTATTTATCATATTGCTCTATTTATAAAGTATTGAGCATTTTTTCCACTAGTCATTCTATTATTATAAAACATATCCACACACACACACACACACACACACACACACACACACACAGAATGACAAGTAAAAACTAAAAAGTGCTCAATACTTTATTAGAGCAATATGATAAATATCAAATACAAAAAAAGGTCAAATTCAATCAAAATGTTTATAAATGGGTTAAATTATTTAAAGGTCAAAATAGTATTCAACAAGCAAGCAGGCCAACAATGACGAATACACTTGAAATAGTGGATTCAATTAATGTACTTATTTTGGCTTACAATAGAGGACATTTTTGAATAACTGGAAATTCCTGCAGGTACAGCAAACAAAATTGTGCAAGATGATGTAGCTTTTTCTAAGGTCAGTTGTTGTTAAGTTTCACCCAGACAATGCCAGATCTTGTACTGCAGCAAGAACAGTGGAAACCATCAGTCAGTTTGGTAGGGAATAGCTACTACATCCACCCTACAGTCAAGATGTGGTTTTCATTTGCTTGGCCACTTTCAAAGAATTTCTGCATGGAAAAAGTTTTTAAGCAAAGATGAAATGAAGAGCTTTATGAGCAAATGGTTAAAAACTCATTCCTAAAATTTCTATGCTGAAAGAGTATAAAAGCTTGTTTTTCAGTAAGAAAAATATCTTAAAGAATGGAAATCATACTGAAAAATAAAATAAAAGTTTGTTCCCCCCCCCCCGAGTGAAATGTGAATCCTTATACTGCAAAATTCACCTCATTTATTGACTGACCCTCAAATATATATGTACTAGAAGTTTACTGAAGATCCTGCAAGTCTGGTGTTATCTTAAGACACTGCTCAGGGTTAGGATTAGTGATAATGATATTTTGGCCCTGAAACCATCTAATGAAGGTTTTGTTGGCTACATGTCTGGGTTTCTTTTTTGCAAAAACACTGTGTGTGTGTGTATATATATATATATATATATATATATATATATATTACATAGAGCTGTACTATGGAATACATGCATAATTGCATGAACTTAAAATAATATTCTGAGAAAATTTATCAACAGTTTTTATTTTTAAGTTCTAGGATTTGATAACACAGTAAATCCAATATAAATCAAAGGAAAACTAAATTTTAAAAATTGAATAGACAACTTGAAGATTTAGTTTTGTGAATTAAACACCTATAAAAAATTCAATATTACTTTTATTATTAATATTATTATATGACCCTTCCAGGAATATCAGGAAAGTTTTCACAGTATGGATTAAAAACAGGAAGGAGAAAAAGAGAAAAAAACAGTCATCAGATTTAAGAAAATGATGAAATGACAAGTAGGAATGACTAAGGGATTAACAAACTCTTCACAAAGTCAATAAAAATGCTAAGAATGAACACATACACACACTATTAATCACATCCAATTTTAGCTTTAGGCCATCATCAAAGAGTGTTTCCAATTTTTAGAACCTAAGACACTTTTCCTTAAAGAATTTGTTTACAATGTGGCATAATATCTTATAGTGTAGAACTTATTTTTATTTCAATATATTACTAAGTTCTATTCCTCAACAGCAAAAAAGGCATCATTGATACTTACGAATAAAAAAAAATAAAAATAAAAAAAACTTTTTCATTTTAATGATAAAGTTATAATGAGAAGAAAAATATTTACTTGGAGTTACATTATTTCTTAGCACGGTAAAATTTGCATTGAGGTTATTGTCTCTTACTGAAATTTGAACATTTTTAATGGCATTTCATTAGAAATTTGGTTGTTGCCTAAAAACAACAAAAAAAAAAAACTGAGTTGTTTATACACATGCCGTTAAAATTCGAGATTATGTAAACGAATTGATCGAGCTATTAAATTATGAAATGATATTAATTTTTCAAACCTATAATTCTTTAAGCTTTTTTCCTTTTTGTGTGCAATCATAGCTTCGAGTAACTATTCTTAAAGCAAATAACTTACGGTTAATGGTATCAAGTAATCCTCTTAAATACAAATAATTTTCAAACAGATCTATTTGACCAATAGATGGGACCCTATCAGATACTATTACTCCGAGTCAGAGGGGACCTGAGAGTAATGGTAATGAAGAAGTACTCCTCTGTATCCATATGCAGTTTAGTGACAGACCCATTTTAGTGTATCCCTCTGCAGAGAGTACAGTGTATTCTAAGACTCGCCGACAGGAATTTATCAGATTTTTGAATTTTTTTTTAAATGATTTTTGATGGTTCTATTAACAATATAAATACAATGTCGAAATGAGCACAGACTTTTCGAAAACGTACACGATTCATCATTACCTTGTTTTTTTCAACATTAATTTAGAAGTACATGTTTTGAAAAGTGACCTGAAAACCGACTTTTCTCACTAATGTTAAATAGAAAAAACGAGAAAGTGAAACTATATCCTGGAAATTTATCTTTATTTTTTTTTTAAATAATGTTTTGCTTAAGCAGGGTTTGCTTTTATATTTCTTTAATTTTGTGCCGAAAAAGTTTTCTTAAAACTTTAGCGTCACCAAAATAAACAAAAAAAAAAAGACTAAGGGAGATAATTATAATACAACTCAAAAAGATTATATAATTTTTTTTTTTTTTTTTAATTATTTACAATAATTTTTTACTAGTTAAAATTATAGTTGAACATGAATTAAGTGATCACATTGAAAATAAGTGGGAAATATCAGAATGTTCTTACCAGCTTATTAATCAAATTAATGAATGATGAAATAAGTAAATAAACACTGACCTTATGAGTAACAACACCCACCCTTAAATTCACTTTTTTTAAGTTAAAAAAAAAAAAAAAAAAAAAAAAAAATACATAGATAAATAAAATGAATAATTACAAGATTTTCATATATAGAAATTTAAATCTAAAATAAAATAACTTATGATTACCAAGTTAAGTGCTTTCTCTTTAGTACTGTTTCGGTTTGAAAAATAATCTTAAGAATATGTAAGTTTAGACGAGCTTACATAAGCATGTCTAAAAACATAGTTCATAACACTAACAAAACATGATGTTTAACTTTTAGTTGCAACGAACAATTAGCAGATAACAAAAGTATTGGGCACTTCAAGCAAAGATTTTTGCGGGTGAGTTCAAACAAAAATTCCTCCAATCTGGAATGAATTAGTTTAAAATCAGCTGGTTTTTCCAAATCACCTCCCCCATACACTTGATTTTGAAAAAAAAAAAAAAAAAAATCTAAATAGATGTTCAGATGTTCAAATTCAAAAAAGAAAAAACAAACAAAAAAACATAGCCAGATAATAAAAAGCATTTTAAAAATATACATTTCAAAATTTATTTCATTTTTTAATTTTTATTTATTCATTCATTATTTCTTTTATAGCTCGCTATGTTTGAGAAAAAATAAAGAAAAAGACAATTTTTTTCAAGTTTCAAATTCAAAAGTGGGTTATGTGACATAAGTAAAACGTTCTAGAGAAAAGTTCAAAAGTTAGATTACGTAATAATAAAATACTATTCAATCTATCGAACTACTGAGGGTGGAATTGAATATAAAATTGATTACCAAATCTTTTCTTTTAGCATATTCTCAGTGCAAAGACGTGAGAGAGAAAAAGAGAGGGTTTGAAAATAATGAATGAAAAGGAATAAAATAAAGACTGGAGGTTAGACATGAAAAAAACTAGACATGACGTGTGGTTTGAGTTGATTGTTTAAAAAAAATAAATATATAATTAAAAATAAAGGAAAAAAATCTCTACTCACCGCTTAGTTTAGAAGTGGATTCTTGTAAAAGAATTCTGTTTACGAAGGGAACCTGTCATCTTGTTTGCTTGTCAAGTAGTAGTACTAATAAAGTATTAATGTGACCACCCTTTTTTTCTTCCACTCCCTTTTTTCCCTCTCTCTCTCTTCGAGTAGATAGACAGTAGATAGAGTGACTTAGAGGGTAAAAAATGTCTGAGTAAAATGAAAAAAAAAAAATCAGCCAGTCAACAGTGGACAGGAGGGTGGGAGTGCAAAAAAAAAAAAAGATTTACTACTCCCTTTTAAGAGATTGAAATAATGAATGAGGCGACAACAGACTAGCGAGTGATAAAAAAAAGACCACGTGAGGATATAGAAATAGACAAGTGGTTGTTACTTCAAGTAGTTTATTTGTATTATTCGTGTGCAAATGTGGCCAACCACGATTCAATAAAATATTGTTTACTTTCACACGAGTCCCCGATTTACAATTTTCTGGTTTGCGGAAATTCTACGAGAATACAAGCATTTAAAATATTGTATCCATTAAGATAGCATTTCAAATAAGTTTTAAGTACCACTAAGCAACATGTGGATTCGTTGGCATCCCATTCAAACAGTGATCTTACAGAGGATATCGATACTTCTGATTAAAGAAGAGCGGAAAAAAATCAGTTACCTCGTTGTCGAGAATCTGAAAGATTTTTTTAATGTTAAACGCGGATGGGGATTCCATCCACGTTTAACATTAAAAAAATCTTCAAAAAATCTACAAAATTTTCATTCTATTCTTAACTCAATTGAAAATTGACTTCTCTTCGAGACGGAAAATTTTAACCCAGTTGCTTAAAAAAAAAAAAAAAAAAAAAATATCGCTATGATGTGCATTTTTTCTGAGTGTTACATAATGTAATCAGAATTTAATATCTTTAGTACTTTGACTCCTATTTTTCTCCCTCTCTCTACAAGTTGAAGTTCTTTTTGTTTGTATGTTTAAAATAAGTAACCTTCTAGTTGCACATAGAAAACTAAATAAAAATAGGGTATAACTCTTAAGAGAGACAGCCCTTAAGAAATAACGTTTACGACTGTTACGAGTTTACCGGGTGCTTTTAAAAAGTGAAATGCATTCGTTTAAACTTATCCCTTCACGTCCTGATCTAATGCGTTTTTTTTTAAATACGTTTTTTTTTAAATCAGTAATTTATATCAACTGAAACTTTTAAAATGTCATTATGCTATTTCAAATGAAGAAACCGATAAAATTTGAGTTTTTACATTCCAAAACTAAGGACCTATTCCTGAAGAGGGGACCTCTATTTTAAAAGTAAAAGTAGCAACGTGCCTCAGAAAATGGTCCTCTAGTCGACAAGGAACTTGTAATTTTCAACATTAAATCTTTCGTCTGTTTATACAAAGACTCTCCACGGCCACTTTTCTTTTAATGTCGGGACAGGAAATTTCGCACCTGGTTGAATGAAGTTGGGAAAATGTGTAATTTGATCCGCTCTGTTTAAAAAAAATGATATATTTCTTTCGGATTTTCCATTCAAAAAGTTTTTAAATGAAAGCGAGTCAAGTGGCTATAAAGTGGATGTTTGAGTTACAATGCGCGCATAATACAGAGCTGGACCCTCTTTTTACGTTCCTATTTACAACGGCGAAGGTTGATTGATTGACAACGACCCTGATCTAAGGATTTCCAATTTTCACTTCAAGCTAACCTCCCACCCGCATTCTTCGAAGGAGAAAAAAATTGGAGAGGTACCAATTTTACAGTGATACTGACTTTACACACAAAGAATAAAGAAAGAAAAGGGAAGAATAAAGAAAAGGAAAACAGAAAAATCAGCGATTTTAAGCTTCAGTAAGTACTTTAAAACTTTAGACTTCTCCTTTGACTGGTAGTTTGGCCCACACACTTGTGGCCGAGCATCAAACTAAATAAATTTGAGACCTTGACATCGCGTCGAATGTACACATCTACTTCCATAACAAAAAGGGAATTTTAAAAGATCCGATCCCTACACCATATGACAAATTTAAGAAGACGATATCGGTAAATTTAATAAATTTTATACAATCCATCAAACCAAAAATGATTTAAAAGATTTAAAATAATTTTTTTTTTGATAAAGTAAAGGTGATCAGAGAGTGAAATGTTTTTTTGTTCCTTCCACCACCACCACCCCCGGTCATATAATTTCTTGATCTAACCTCCTTTAATAAAAGTTGGTTTGTTTGAGTTTTATGGTATATCAACCTTTGTAGGTTATTTAATGCCAAATCCATTTTTATACAAATAAACAGTTCTATTTCAAACAATTCAGCTTAGCATAAGTACAGTTTAATTGTCAAAAAATAGTTCTATTTCAAACAAGTCGATTTAACATAAGTACACAGTTTAGTTCTATTTGACCTATAAATAGGACCCAATTGAGCCAGAGTTGACCTGGGAACAATGGCAATAAAGGGGTATTTCACATTCCTCAAAGCTCCAGCATTACTGGAGCCTCACCGTCAGATTGTTTAGTGTCATATCCAGGACACTCGTTGGGGGAGGGGGTCTTACCTTTCTGTATTCTACAACCCCAGCCAACTGGGCAATTTAATAAAAGATTTAAAAGAAGATTTTTTTAAAAAGCAAAGCAACTAAACCTGAAGACTCTTAAATCATTAAGCTCCTGGGTTGGTTGGAGCTGTCCAACTCAAAAAATTCTAGTATGCTGGATCCCAAGCCAGAATGAAAACGAAAAAGCCAAGTCAACTTTACCTAAAGTCAAAATTCCATACACTGATTTGAAACCCCAAATCAACAAATTCTTTTATACAAAATGGCAAAAATGTTGAAACAACATGCACAAACTCTTCCTGATTAAACTCACTTTAGGAGAGTAGATACCAGCTTTCAGAAAATCCAAAAAGGAACAAGTCACCAAATTCCAATTACGCATTGATCACAAAGGTATTATGCACTCGTATACTCAAGAGGAACAACTACAGTATATAGCATGTCAAACATTTTCTCATAGAATGCAGAAATCTAGCTATCATTAGACATTTTAACAACACAAACAAAATGAAAGACTCATTAGAAAATGCTAACATGGACAACATTTTATCCTTCTGGAGAGAAATAAAATCATTCCAAATAGCATAAACATAATCAATACCATACAAAGTGATTATCAAAAAATCATCCCAGAGGATTTAAACAATGTTAAAATGAAATAGTTAAAAACAAATAAACGAGAATGTAAATATAAACATACAATGTACACGATTCCCAAACATCTAGGCATAAAATAACTGCAGACAGTTTGACATGCCATTAAAAATCAATTTTAAAACTGCAAACTTGTGAGAAAAAAAAAAAGTATCTATCAAAGCAAATGCTAAACTCATACTGAAGTCAAGACTGAAATTACATTTACCATGACAAATGAACAATGAATGTTATTCCAATCAAATACAAATTTTCACACAGTTGTACAGTTTCTAGTATTCCTATCTAACACTATCATATGGTTTCAAGTAATTAGTTCTATTATTTGTCTAAATTTTTAACACTTAGAATATTCAGACAATTGTCTTCATCTTCATTGTTATACAATGTTTCAGCTGATGCATTCTTCAGCTAGTGTTTCATGTCGAACTCAGGAGCTCACTTAGAACTGAATCTTTTATTCAATTCATGCAAGTAGACAGTTCTAATTCTGTTAATCATAACGAAGTTCAAGAGTTAAGCTATAGTAATTATTACTTGTTATTTACTTGTAGTTGGGATTGAACTGACAACCTCCAGATAATTTCACTTAGAAGCCCTTTTCAACCAAATGCCTACGTCGAACAACAGAACAATACCCCAAAACTCTCCACAGCCTGTCTGCTCTATGTCAGAGGCCTAAACAAAAAGATTCAAAAGATATGTAGTCCATGTGATATCAGGACAATATTCAGGAGAGGAATGACTTAAAAAATCTCTGCTGAGTCAAGCCCCCAAAAGAAGATAATATGACCAAGAATTATGTGTACTCCATCCCATGCAGTTGTGGTAAAGTATATAAAAGCAAGACAAGCTGCCAACTAAAAGTAAGGCTAGAGGAATATCAAAAAACAGCATGCTGTGATAAGGTTGAAAAATCGGGTATGGCTAACCATATATGGAAAGCAAAGGGAAACCATCAACCCTTATGGGATGAAGTTAAAATAAGAAATTGGGAAGAATATTGGAGCATAAGATGTCTAAAAGAAGCAGCACATGTTGGACTGCAATGACCTGTTGAGCAGACCAAGTATAGAGATGAATAAAATTTGGGAACCATTAATGAAAAAAGCCTGATGAAAAAAATTGTGATATGAGCTAAGGTAAAAGATTGTACATAATAGTAGTGAGTATCTCATTAGCGGATAAAGACATTAGGTTTATAAGTCCCAAAACTAAATCGTCCTGGAGGAAACAATAGTGCAATGGATATCATAGGTGTTTGGTTGAAGTGCTTTCAAGTGAAATCATCAGGGGGTTGCAGGTTTAATCCTGACTACAGGTAAATAACAAGGAATACTTACTATAGCTTAACACTTGTACCTGGTTATGGTTAATGGAATTAGAACAAACTACTTGCTGTGGATTAAAAGGATTCAGTTCAAAAGTGTGTGGGTTCCCGAGTTCGACATGAAACACCTGATGAAAAATGCATCAGCTGAAACATGGTGAGAATGAAGATGAAGACAATAGTCTGAATATTCTAAGTGATAATAATCAGTTCTATGAAGAAATAATCATTTATTTGCACATGTAATTTAAAGTAACAAATAACTCTTAGTAAACCATTATTGCTTCAAGTAACTATTCTTAATACAAATAATTAACAATAATAGTCTATCTAGTATTCCTATCAAATACTAATTTTAAAATGGATCTATTCAACCCAGAACTGAGAATCAAACAGGTATAACCATTCCAGGTTGAAGTGGAGAATAATGACAATAAAGGGATATGCCATACTGGCCAGATCTCTAGAATTGAAGCTTCATCAGAAGCAGTTTTTTTTTTGGCGGGGGGACCCTTTTCAAGAAATAAAGTCAGCATATTCTAAACTTTGCTGACAGGGTAGTCTTGATATGTGAAATTGTGCTATTTCAATTAATGGACTCCATATCCTCAAATGTTACCCTTGAGATGAGTTTTCAGTTCAACATATAAATTTAAGATATAAAAAATTCAAAGCTTCAATCCCTATACTTTTTGGTTTGCCAATCCTTTTATACATATATATCAAATATATGATTTCTAAACACATTTTATAGATAACATTTTTAAATGAGCTGGGTCTCATTTTTTTTTTTGCACACACTTAAATGTTTACAAGTATTGCTATCTAACAAACTATTCAATCAAACATCAGTCATTTGTTTACACATAGTTAAATGATTAAACAGTCCTATTCAGTTTAGCATAAGTCATTTGTTTGTACATGGTTTATATGTCTAACAGTTCTATTTGATCCATTGATAGGACCCTATCAGGTGCTACCACTTTGGGCCAGAGTGGACCAGGGAGTGATGACAATGAAGGGTTATTTCACATTCCCCAAATCTCTAGCATTATGGAGCTTCATCATCAGATTGTTTAGTGTCATATCAGGACACTTGTTAGCGGAGGTCTATTACTCTGCAGAAATGCAGTCGATATTTTCTACAGCTCCTGCCAACTGGGCCATTTTTGATCACACTTGACATCTATGGTAATAAATGACAGATCTTCACATTGACAATGAATATCAAAACGAGGCCTACTAACGTAATTTTTTTTTTTTGCATTAAGGATCAGCAGACATTTACTTAAGACAGGTTGAATGAAGTAGTCACATTCAAAGGCTCCAAAAGAAGAAAAAAATATTGAGTGCCATCTCCAAATAATCTATGATAATCTGTTGATTACTCCAGATGCGGCAATGTTTGACACTCATTAAAGACAATCCCTATAAAAAGCAAGTTTGAGAGGTTACTTAGCACAATATCAACATTAAGGAGGTCATGGAGCATTAGGATGATTATAAACTTTCACTGAAATCCTGCACGTACATAGGAAAAAAACCTACATTTTGGCTAGGCCATATCTTCTAAAGTAGACTTGACAACATCACAAAATTCTTTGGTGAACTTAAGCAGATATATTAGAAGTTGGAAAAAAATATGAAAATTGAAGAGGACCTTTTTTCTATAGACTGGCTGTAAGCTACATACATAGGTGAGTAATTCCATGTAAAATCAACAAATTGTTTAGGCAAAAATACCTTGACTGACACGGATTTTTTTTCAAATTTGCTACACTTATAGATCTTCATGATATGAATTGAATGGCACTAGTCTTACCTCTCAAAGTTGAGCGGTTCTTAAGTTATGAAATTTTGACCTTTGCCAAATATATGAATTTTCGATGATACTAAGTTTAAAATTTAATATCTCCAGTATTTTTGCACCAAAATAGCTTATTTATATACCATTTTAAAGTACTTGGATGGATCTAAAATTTACCATATGTATTTTTTATCTTAGAGGTCAAATAAGGCAACTTAACCTTGACCTTAAACTTTGACTCATTTTCTCAGAAAGCGTTTGTTTTTTTTTAAATTAGCCAAATTATTTGTCTGTCGTATGTCATGATATCTATAAAAAAAATTCATGGTGGGAAACTGGAAATTTTGTTATTAGTGTTTTACTAAAATGACTCAATTCAAAATGGCAGATTTGGACATCTGCCACTATATATCCAAATTTTGATATCTCACAATATGGTTAAGTTGTATATCTTTAGAAAGCTCTTTTAATACTGAATAACATTTACATAAGTACCATGTTCATAAAATCAACAGATTTATCATTTGTGGTTAAATGATAATCGAATAGGTTTTTGTTTGCACGTTGTCGCATTTTTTTTTAGAGTTTTATTTTCCAGCAGTTTATTCAATCTTGGAATTATTGTCATGATACATTTTAACAAGAATTCTACATTCAAAATAAATATAACTTTTTGATGGTTTGGTTTAGAGGGTTTTATGGCATATCAACCTTTGTAGGTTATTTAATGCCAAATCCATTTTTATGTAAATAATCAATTCTATTTAAAACAATTCAGATATGTAACATTTCAGTTAAATGTAAATACAGTTTTAATGTCGAAAAACTGTTCTATTTCAAATAATTCAGTTAAGCATAAGCATGCAGTTTAAATGTAAGTACGGTTTAATTGTCAAAAACTTTTCTATTTCAAGCTATTCAGTTTACTCAAACAATTCAGTTTAAGTTGGTTGGTTTATTGGGTTTTATGGCATATCAACCATTGTAGGTTATTTAACGCCAAATCCATTTTTATGTAAATAATCTGTTCTTTTTAAAACAATTCAGTTTAGCATAAGTACAGTTTAATGGTCAAAAACATTTATTTCAAACTATTCAAGCAGTTATATGTAACAATTCAGTTAAATATAAATACAGTTTTAATGTCGAAAAACAGTTCTATTTCAAATAATTCAGTTAAGCATAAGCACGCAGTTTAAATTTAAGTACGGTTTAATTGTCAAAAACATTTTGATTTCAAGCTATTCAGTTTATTCAAACAATTCAGTTTAGGATTAGTATGCAGTTAGTTCTCTTTAACCCATAGATAGGGCCCTATCAGGTGCTACCACTCCGGGCCAGAGTGGACCTAGTAGCAATGGCAATAAAGGGGTACTCCGCATTCCCCAAAGTTCCAGCACTGCTGGAACCTAACCATCGGATTGTTTAATGTTATATCCAGGACACTCGTTTGGGAGGGTTTACCCCTCTGCAGAGGTGCATACAGCCTCAGCTGACTGGGCAAAATTCAGTTTAGCATAAGTATGCTGTTAGTTCTATTTCACCATAGATAGGGCCCTATCAGGTGCTACCACTCCGGGCCAGAGTGGACCTGGGAGTGATGGCAATGAAGGGGTACTTCGCATTCCCCAAAGCTCCAGCATTGCTGGAACCTCACCATCGGATTGTTTAGTGTCATACCAGGAGACTCGTTGTGGGGATCTTACCCCTCTGCAGAGAAGCAGTCAGTGTATTCTACAGCCCCAACAGACTGGGCAAATAACTTTTTGAATGATTTTTTTATGTCTCACAAGCATTCATATTTTTGTCAATAAAACATGCAATTCCAGGAAAGAGATTTCACTTTTTGAAAATATTATGTCCTGTCATACTATATAGTTACTATTATTATAAAATAACTAGTAGTAGTATCTGTTCTTTAAACATGGGTACCTCAGTGATTTAGCTCCCCTCTTCAACTAATGACCCCTCCCCATATAACACTAAAGATTTGTAGGAGCAAAATGGGTTCTAGTGGAGTAGAGGGGACCTTAAATTGATATCTCTCTAATATTCCAGATATGTAGGGAGTCATTCATACCAAATTGTAACACATGACTAATAAACTATAAGTAGTTAGCAGATGAAAAAAATTGCTTTCGTTTTGCCTCCTCAGCTTAAAGATGCTGTTGGGATATCCTGTAACCAAATAGCATGGCCCCTGAATCATGACCCTTTAGATAGGCAGAGAAACGTTGGCCACTCCCTCTCTTATTCTCTTCATATATATATATACACACACACACACATACAAGAGAGATTTTACACAAGATTTTTTTTTAATTATTTTCTTTTTTCTGTCCAAATAATCTCAAACCATATAAATCCTTGCTGAGACATTAAGGGTCTTCAATTGTGGAATTAAAATTGAGGCAACATCAAAATGCACGCTTGGAAAAAAAAATGCAGTGACACTTTTAAAACTCATTAAAAAATATTACAAAACAATTAAGAGTTATATCACAAGACTTTTCCAATAAAACAAAATAATATAAACTGATTTCTGGTAAAAAGATTTGCACTATATGCTGGAAGAAATTGACAGAATCATCAGAGTTTGACAATGCTTCACCATCAACCAAAGACTTCTACCATTTTTTTAGATAGTGAAACTGATTTGCAGCTTCTGAACAAGAATCTGTCAATTATTTGTGAATCACTAATGAAGCACCAAAAACTCAAAAAACAAACCAGTTATAGAAAAAAGTACACAAGATTAAGGGTGCATTATTAGAAAAAATAAAAGTAATTTCTCAAAACATTCTCCTGGGGACTCGACTAGTGCTAAAGGGTACAAAAACTCTGATGCAACAGAAATCATCACCCAATTAAAAGAAAAGTTTGCAGCTTGTGAAAAGAGATCTCAAAAAGTACAGATTTTAACAATACTTCCTAAAAGTTGGAGTATTCAAAAAATTCAAAAAGAATTTGGTACCACAACATACATGGAATACAAACCAAAAAATTAGTTAATGAACAAGGAATCTTAGCTCTGCCAAATACACAAAAATCTAGATTCCCACAGAAGACAATTGATAAAGTTGTGTGATTCTATAAGAATGAAGAAGTCAGAGTAATGCCTGGAAAAAATGACTACAAAACAGTCTAAGAATGATAAAAGTTCAAGAACAGAAATATCTTTTACTTTGTAACTTGAAAGAGGGATATAAGTTATTTGAATCTAAGAACTAAAACATTAAAATTAAATTTTCTAAATTTGCTGAGCTCAGACCAAAAGAATGTGTCTTAGCTGGTGGAGTTGGAACACACTGTGTTTGCATTTGTACAATAGATCAAAATATGAAACTGATGATTGTAGGGGCTCAGATTGATACTCTGACTAATGGAGAAAAACATTATTTAATAGATTACCATCAATGCATAGATGCCATTACATGCAATGAAGCATCATCTAGCTGCTACCTGGGTGACTGCTCATCTTGTAGCAATTTGATGGAAGATTTTATTTTATACCTAATGGAAATTTTTGATAAAAATTCTATTGATGATTTCATATATAAACAGTGGTTATCAACTGATAAGACCACTCTACAAACTGTACGACAAAATTTGGAGGAATTCACTGAATGCTTTCATGCTAGCCACTAAACTTTAAGGAAGCATGATTTCATTGTTAAAGAACAGTCAAAATTTTATTCTGAAAAAGAAAAAAAAAGAGTTCTTTGAAGGATGGGGAAATGATTGTTATTGCTGATTTAGCTGAAAATTATTCATTTATTTTGCAAGATGCTGCACAAGGTTTCCACTGGAATAATGATCAAGCTACACTGCATCAATTTGTCTGTTACTATAGAAGGGACACAGAGCTGGAGCATATTAATCTTGTTGACATATGATTGTCTGAAACATGACACAGTAGCCGTCCATTTGTTCCAGAGAAAAATCTTGTAAAAATGCTGAAAAATAAGATTTTGGATATCAAAAAGCTGATATATTTTCCCAATGGTTCTGTATCACATAAGAATTATAAAAATGTCAATTTGTGCAACCACAAAGCTGACTTTGCAACTGATGCAGAATGACACTTTTTTGCAACTTCTCATGGAAAAGGACCATATGATGGGTTAGGTGATACTGTTAAAAGATTAGCAGCAAAAGCAAGTCTGCAGTGACCATATAATGAACAAATAATGACACCACAACAACTGTTTGATTTTGTAAGAGAAAATATTTCAGGTATAAATACTGTATATTGCTCAATGGATGAATGGAAAAATGAAGCAGACATCTTGAAAGATAGATTTTATAATTCTACCACAATTATAGGAATTCAAAAACTACATTCTTCTATTCTTGAGTCTTGGACAGAGGTGGAAATAAAAACTGTGTCAATCCAACATGAGGGGGGAAATAGTTAGGATTACTAAACATGACAATATAAAGTTTAAAGACCTTAAGGTATTTGTCACAGCAATGTATGATAGGAATTGGAGGTTGGGATGTGTGCTGAAGAAATATCCAGACAGTGAAGAAATAAAAGTGACATTTTTAGGACCAAAATGGCTATCCCCATCTTTCTATTATTCATCACATCCAGATATTTTAGATTAAGATATTCTGATGTACTTATCTTAGTTGACCCAATAACCGACTCTGGAAGAACATATAAACTTTGAAAAATTGAGATGGAAAATGCCAATATTTTAGCTAAGAAAATTAATTAAATAAAAAAAAAAATAAAAAATAAATAATTATATATATATATATAAGGGGGCGGAGACGGGACTAGTGCTACTCGTGCCCGGCACGACCAATAACTCGGTCAATGTTATTCAAAATGGATTAAAAATCATCCATTAATTTCAAGCAAACATACTTAGTCTGATCTCAATTAAATTACGTATCTATTCAAGTTTCGATAACTAAGTAGCCAAAAGTTCATAAATATATCTGGGAATAATACAACGATGCTGTTTTGAACGGGTGGTCTTTGTCCAGCCACCGTCAGATTCATTGAACATCCCATAAAATCGGCTATAATGTTGAACGCCCGATCCGTGCCAGGCACTAGACCCTTATATTAACAGTAATGTTAGAGAAATACGCTTTTGGCTGTAGCCAATAGCAAGAGCAACCCTACCACTGTGCTCAAAAATCTTAGCACGTGTGACTGTTGATAGATATATGGGGAAGAGGGAGAGGGACAGAGAGAGAGAGAGAGGATAGCAGATTAGAGCAGTCGCCAACGTCATCATCATCGCTATGGTAAATGTTGGTTAAACGGCGTGTTTTAATTCGTTTTTTCACTAACAGATGTCTATTTTCTTTAATGAATGTTGCATATATTACATTCTGTAACTAAAATTTGTTTATTTGAATACATTTTCAACAAATAATCTTTATTTTAAACGAAATTGAAACTACTAGCTGTGTCTGTGTATATTGTCATCAGTTTCTTTATTCTAATAAACATTTTTCTCGTCATAGTAATGAACATCTCTTTTCTTCTATACTTTTGAAAGGAAAAAACATTATCTTATCTACTGTATTAACAAGACTACAAATTATATAGTATCTTGATTGTTTAGAAAAAAAAAAAAAAACACCATGCAAGGCACGTTTGTCAATCTGTGCTATACAATGGAGAATCACGCAATAGCAACTATGATGACTTACTTTGGGTCCACGGACCACGGGTTGGGAACTGAAGTTGACAAAGTGCGGGGGGGGCACGAGTAGCAAAAATAGGCTAGAGTCGCCACTGAGATATATATATATATATATATATATATATATATATATATATATATATATATATATACATACATACACACACGGGTGTTTGCTTAAAATTTTCCTCTTCTATTTTAAAATTTCTTCCAACTGGCAGAGATTTACATTTTTTGTAACCAGTGTCCTGATATGACACTAAACAATCCTATGGTGAGGCTCCAGTAATGCTGGAGATTTGGGGAATGTGAAATAACCCTTCATTGCCATCACTCCCAGGTCCTTTCTGACCCAAAGTGGTAGCACCTGATAGGGTCCTATCAATGGATCAAATAGAAATGTTAGACATCTAATAAAAAAAAAATTAAAAAATTAAAAAAGTTTAAAAGGTCATGGTTAGGTTGCTTTATTTGACCTATAAGATAAAAAATACATATGGAACATTTTAGATCCATCCAAGTACTTTAAAATGGTATATAAATAAGCTTTTTTGTTGCAAAAATACCGGAGATATTAAATTTTAAACTTTGTCATTATCATCAAAAATTCATATTTTTGGCAAAGTCTAAAGGTCATAACTTAAGAACTGCACAACTTTGAGATGCAAGACTAGTGCCATTCAATTCATATCAAAGATCTATAAGTGTAGCAAATTTGAAAAAAATTTGTGTCGGTCATGGTCTGACCCCTTGTTGATTTGACATGGTATGACTCGGGGAAAAGTTGTGGATTCAGGGGTCATGCATTTTGGTGAGCAAAATAAAAATTTCTATCCAGTATAGGGTTAAAACAGTTGGATATTTGGATTTTGCATTCCTTATTCACCCTACATACCAAATTTAAGAAATATTGAATGCATGGAAATATTTGTAAAAAAGTTTTTAAAAACTCTAAGATTCTGTGAAATAGTGCAATCTAAATTTTATAGGCAAAAGCAGGAAAATTTTACCCCTCCCCAAATCAGAACAGTTAGGCCTAGCACAAAATAATTTGACACACTTTCATAACTCATGAAGGGAAACAACTGTGCCAAATTTTAACCAACTCGGTGTTAGTGGGTGTAATGCCCTGGTGAATTGATGAGGAATGACCCCAAAGGAAATGGACTTGAGGATCTGATTTCAAATCCTACATAAAATGGTTTGTCTTTAACTTTAGGTTAATACAATTGGGCATAAATCCTTCTCTTATAGTAAGGCAGAGAAGGTTCTTCAGCTTTGTTAAGGTGGCTAGTTAGGTGTAAAAGATGAAAATAATACATTAATTATTTGTGTATCACACACTTATATATATGCACCCCTAACTTTGGACTACAAAATTTTATAGGAAAAAGAAATTCTAACTTTTTGGAATTTGTAACAGCTAAATTTAACCTAAATTCAGCATTTTTTCAACTTTTTATCAGTTTGTAATGATTAAAAATAAAAATTTATGTAGTTTATATTGTCTTAAAGCCCAAAATTTACACAGTACTTCGAGTAAGCAGACAGACTTGTTTGCATAAGAATAAGTTTACATTAAAAGAAAGAAAATTGTAAATGAACACATTCCAGTGGATTTTTATCTGTAAAGGCAAAAAAACATTAGTTTGGACTATAGGTATAACTTACTTTTGGTCATCCTGTCCCAAATATGGCAAGGCATTTGGCCAGAAAAAGTTAATTGAATAGTTATTGTGTAAATTATGCACTCCTACCTCTTGGGCTGAAAACTCTGGAAAAATGATGTCTTATATATTGACAATTATGGTACATCATATTTTTATGTTTCATTAATACAGAAATGATTATATTTATCTTCTATATAATACTAAAATTCTCATGTTCATGTATGTATTGGATCATAACACAGCAAAAATAGTTCATCATAGCAAGTCAGAGAAAAAAAAAATTCTAATTTCCCGCCCACTTTGAAACTGAATAACTTTGTTGAGCCTGCATTTGTGCCAAATACCTCTTTATATAATCCAAATTCTCAATATAATGGAGCAGATTATGAAAAGCTCATTAAATTTTTTCACTCCTGTCTATCAGTATCTATATTATCATGGACTACTCTTACTAAAAGAACCTAATGGATTTACATGATTGATTGATTGATTAATGGCATGACAACTCATCTAGGGTTATTTTATGCCAAGCAACCAGTGTTTATTGTACATTAACATTGTATAGTTATTTCATAAGTTTTTTGGGTTTTTTTGCACACACTGATATCAAGTATTTCTGTCTAATACAAATAATTTGCATACAGTTTTATGGTTTCAGGCATTTGTATCAAACCAACACTTGCTCACAATGGTAATTCAATTCACAATACATTCCTTTACTTAAAAAAGAAAATGTACATCTATATTCTTGCACTTGAGGTTATAATAGTTACATGGATGCATATTTCCAATCCTCTTAGGAAGACGTGGCCCTGGAGGTGACCGTGTCCTCTGTAAAGAGTACGGATGTAACTTGCAAGACACATTCATGTTAATTGGCCGCACAATTACCATGACAAGTTAATTTGGCGTCACTTGTGTGCAATGTGGACTGATGGCTCAGTGGTAGAGTTTTGGCTTTGCATTCTGTGGTTGCTGATTCGATCTCCAACGAGAGAGATCACAGTATACACTGCTGATGAGACCTAATAAGGTCAAAACAGCTGTCCAGTGTTTCCGTGTGTCGTGGGCAAGTGTTCACTGGATTTTCTGGTCATTTTAATTCAATTCACAATATAATTCATCTACTTAAAAAAGAAAATGTACATCCATTCATATCTAATACTAATAATTCATACACAATCATATGGTTTTAAGTTTCTATTTAATAATAATCCTTTATTTGCACATCCTTATGAGATTTTGATATTTCTATGCAGTAATAATAATTTTCTAACAGATCTATTTGATTCATTGATAAGATCCTAACAGGTACTACTACTTTGTGACAGTGGACCTGGAAGTAATGGTAATGAAGGGGTATTCCACACTCCCTGGAGATCCAAAACTGAAGCCTCACTACCAAATGCAGTTTGTCATATACAGGATGCCCTTTTTGGATGGGTTTTACTCCTTTGCAATGCAGTTGAGGAAATTCTAAGTCTAACTTATAGGGTTTCTTATATAGTAATAATAATTCATACACGATTATATTGTCTTAAGTAATTTTTCCTATTTATTAATAATCATTTGTGTGCACACAGTTATATAGTTTCAAATACTCTTATTTAACACCGATAATTTGCAAAAAAAAAAATAGAATAAAATAATATAATGCTTAGGCTTAAACACTTTAACATTAATAATTCTATTCAATAATAATCATTTGTTTGCACACTGTCATATGTGTTTTTGCATTCTTATCTAATATTGCCTAATTAGCTGGGGCTGTAGAATACACCAACTGCATCTCTGTAGAGGGGCAAGACCCCCCACCCCCACCAACAAGTTTCTTGGATATGACACTAAAAATCTAATATTTCAGTGATGCTGGAGCTTTGGGGACTGTGAAATACCCCTTAATTGCCATCACTCCCAGGTTCACTCTGGCCTGGGGTGGTAGAGCACCTGATAGTGTCCTATCTATGGGTCAAATAGAACTAAACAGTGTATATGCTAAACTGAATTACTTGAAGCAGAACCGTTTTGACATTCAAACTATGTACCTATGCTAAACTGAACTGTTTGAAATGGAACTGTTTTTGTATGCTAAACTGAATTGTTTGAAATGGAACTGTTTTGACATTTAATTATATGTTAACAAAAACCATTCTTATACTAAATTGAATTGTTTGAATTAGAACTGTTTGACTAAACTAAATAGCTTGAAATAGAAATTTTTTTGACAATTAAACTGTGTACTTGTGCTTAACTAGATTGTTTAAAATAGGACTGTTTATTTGTATAAAACTGGATTTGGCATTAAATAACCTACAAAGGTTGATTGGCCATAAACCCAAACAAACCAAAACTATCTTAATTTTCAAACAGATCTATTTGATCTAAAGATAAGACTCTAACAGGAACTAGCACTCTGGGTCAAAGTGGATCTAGGAGTAATTGCAATGAAAGAGTACTTCAAGAAGTGAAGCCTCATTACTAGATGCAGTTTCATGTCATACCCAGAACAAAGCAGATTGGGTTTACAATTCATATAGCAAGCATCTTATCATTTAAGAATATCTTATACTTTATGTAATACACCATTTTATCTTCAAAGCAGATTCTATTTCCATGTTTTTGCTTTTTCTTCTAAGATTTATAAGTCATTTACACATGATAAAAAGACTTATCCTATAACCTGGTTTTAACATAGCATATTATACAAGAATAGCTGGATAGAGCCAGACTTTCCAGATTTGAATTAAGATTTTTCCTCCTTCAGATTGGTTGCCTTACCAAAGTTTAAGAGCCCAATTTGCTTTACAATTTACTCATGGCTGGAGGGAGATTAGTTGGATTTATACCTTTTTCAGGAGTATTAATGCAATGTGAAAGGCAAACAGTCTGATCTAGGTTTGAACTCTGGTAGCTGAGTTCACTTTCTACAACTACAACCCTTATACCATAAATACCACTTTTTACAGAAATAATAAATAAATGATGAACAAATACAAAAAAGTAAACATGTTCTAATAAATGCTACCATTTTAAACCCAATTTTGTTTCCATGGTTGTTTTCATCAATAAAACAGAAAATTTTTTTCCCTTTTTGACAAAGCACATCTCACAACTGCAAAGATCCCCACCCTATCCATTTTTTTTTCCTTTCAATGTGGCTTCAGATCTGTTTTTTGGTGCCAGACTGTTCGTTGCAACCTAGAGATTCTTCTTTGACTTTATGGGTTTCCTTTTCATCAACAGAAAAATAAAAAATAATCACCCTCCCACTGCTCCTCCAGAAGATGAAGCTAAATTCATTTCCTTATAAATTGAAATAAATAAATGAATATTGCTTTTGTGCAAATATAATAGTCTAAAAGTTCATCAGATAAACAAGATACAATTTATGGATTTTTTTCCTCATACCCTTTCCTCCCAAATGAGAAGTAAGTACTGAAAGCAGAGAGAGAGAGAGAGAGAGAGAGAGAGCATAGGAGAGAGAAACAGACAGACTGAGAACAAAGGAGGAAGAGAGAGAGCAAGCAAAGGAAAAAAGAAAGAGAAAGCAAGAGAGAAAGTAAAGTAGAGAGAAAGAAAGATCAAGAAAGCAAAGTAGACAGTGAGAGAGAGACTTTTCTTCATCCATTTATCACAATTGTGTGTGTGAATATATGCAGTCAATAGGGAAAAAGGAAAAAAAATAGATACACTTTAAGGAAAAAATATTTTAACACTAAATTTGTTGAATATTTATTTTACACAGATTTTTCCTTACCCCTCTGCAGAAATCCAGTCAGAGCATTCTACAGCCCCAGCTGACTGGACTCACTACTGTATGGATGCACCACCAGGACACTAATGAAATGCATGGAGAAAAAGCTAGAGGTGAATTACCAAAGAATGCTACACGCTGCTTTGAACAAATCCTGGAAGCAACACCCTATAAAACAGCAGCTGTACAGTAAATTACCTCCCATCTCACAAACCATCAAAGTCACACAAATATGACATGGGAGGCATAGTCCAAGAAGCAAGTACAAATTCATAAGCAACATTCTTTTATAGATACCTATGTATAGTTGCACCAGTGTTGGCTAACCAACAAGAACTTGTATAAATCAGCTCTGTGCAGACACTGGATGCAGTTTGGAGGACCTGTCAAGAGCAATTGATCATAGAGACAAATGGCAAGAGAGAGGAAACTCCATGCTGTCCACATGACTTGATCGTAATTGCATCATTATTTTGTAATAGGTACTATTGCTAACTAGTGATTTCTAGCATATCAATGATAATAAAGTGACCAGGGAGTAATGGCAATGAATGAGTACTCCACACTCCCTAAAACCAGAGCCTCAGCACCAGATGTAGTTTAGTGTCATTCCTGGGACACCCCTTTTGGTGGGGGGTCTTAACCAGCTGCAAGGGATACAATCACCATATTCTAAGCCCCACTGATAGGACGAATAAAAATTTAACCCCCTCCACTTGAAAGAATTACATTAAATTAAACTCATTAGATCATTTTTTATGCTGCTATTCATCTTCATTTTAATTTTTTTCTACCTTCTTTCATTGCTATTAAGATTATTAAAATAAATTAAATTATTGATATTGAATTGTTTTCTATCAAAATAAATTGCCACACTTCAACAAAGACATCTGGAGATATAAGGCATAATGGTTATCATCTTAGGAAAGTTCAAAGTCTAAACAAAGCTGTTTGCATTTCACTTCATATTAATGCTCTGTAGAAAGTCATGAATCTACATCTTCACGAAGTTTGTTTTTTTAATGCTGGGTGACTGTGTAAATTAGATGAATTCTCTCTTAGTGGCTTGATACCTGGTCATAACAGAAGGTTAGTGTGCATCTTTTTTTAATAACAATTAAGAAAATGGGTAAGCACTGTGAAAAAAACACCCTTTTACAGTGAGGGGAAAAGCAATAAAACATAAAGAGTGAGAAATGGATCCTGCCCTAAATACCAGCTGTTTTGGGTTTTTTTTATTGGCATATCAACCTTTATGTGTTATTTAATGCCAAAGCCATCCTTTTAGAATAGTAGTGATAATATCTAACCCATATAGGGAGATAAGGGGGTTTCATACCAACAAAATGCATTTTGACTGTATGATCAGACCATTCTTTCTCGCTTTATATTTTTTTTTTTCATCATACAACATGTGAAAGCACGTGCTATACCATATCCTCATCAGCCGCCATCCAGGGGTGATAACACAGTTTCGGTAGCTCAAGGTGGTACTGCCACCCCTGGCGCTACCAAGCAGCTTTTGCCACCGGACAGGGTATTAAGAGAATCATATATATATATATATATATATATATATATATATATATATATATATATATATGCCCGATCAATTAAATGCAGAGACTACATTGGACGTTAATCTTCATTTTCTGAGTGCAGTTTGTGATTTAAAAAAAACGCGTTTACTTTCGGCGGTTGATGTTATGCGTTTACAGTAACCGTTTCTAACGTAATCACACAGGAAAGGCGATTCCGCGTGTATTACCTTCATGCTGAAAACTTTCTCGCTTTCGACCAAATCCAACTTGATGCATATCGCGCCGTGTTCTGAAGACGATTCGAGGCAACTTTCAAACTGCGGCCAGTGATTCCTATTTTTGAAAGAAACGAAATGACTGAGTGTCCTATAAAACCACGACAACCAACCTAAATAGGAATCACATGGCATATCCAACCCTTTTCCACGCAGTCGGCACGCAGTGACTCGTAGCAGTTTTTCTTCCGCTCGTGTGCTTCCTCCCGGTTTTCTTCCCAAGGGACAGTCAATTCTATGAGGAGGACACTCTTCTTTGAATCGGACCATGCTACAATGTCTGGCCGCTTTTCCATTTGAATAATGTGAACTGGAAATTGTAGAGATGTCTTGAGATCTGCTGAAACTTTCCAGTCACTAGCTCCGTTCAGTAGCTTCATGTTAGGATTTTTTTGTTTCCTCACAGGACATTCACCTTCCTTGAGAAACTGAATGATGGGTTCCTTGGCTGTTATGGATTGCTGATTTGCTGTCTCACATTGTGTTCTTAACACAATGTGAGACAGCAAATATATAATATACACACACCGATTGCTCAAAAAGTTGTAAGCCTCACCTAGATTTTAGTTTTGTTGCACACCTCTCACATTTGTACAAGCTTCACCGGCACAGAAATTAAGATAGAAATCTGAATTAATTTTTCTAGTTTTAACATTTTGAAAAAGATGCAATTGGTACATGCTAAGCCTTGCTGTCGGAACAATTTTGTGGCTTAACATTCAGATGATCAGAGGCAATTTGACCCAATGTAAAACCACCATGACACTATTTACTCCAGTAGGTACCCTTCTATAGTTTGAATGGCTTCAGTCATATGATATATTCACCACAAACTAGCACATACCAAAATATTGACAAATTTTAAATCATTTTCAATGAGAATTGGTCAATAATTCACGTTCAAATGATCTAAAATTTTAACAGCACATGTACAAGGATGAGAAAAAAGTTTTGCAATATTTTGGTATGTGCTAATTTGCAGTGTGTATATTATATGACGAAAGCAGTTTATGAAATATCAATTTTTCTGAAACATCCTGATATCTCAAATGAAAAAGTTTTTGAAACATACTGTATTTGTGCGTGCGTGCATGCGTAAACACACACACACACAGTATAAATAATATGCATACATGTAGTGATATTTCTGAACTCCTAGTGCATTGCATAAAACCATTGCAAATAAAGAGATGCAGAAGAAAAGCAATTACTTCAAATAAAAAGGGGGAATAGAGAAAAAGCAGGAAGTTAAAATTTGAACATTAAAATCCATTAACTTTAGCAACGGAAATGAAGACCAATCAGATCAGGCAATTTTCCAGTTGAAACTAAGGCAAGAGCAAGAAGAATTAAATTTAATTTCTATCCTTTCCTACTTAGCATTCAACATCTAACCACAATACAAATAAGAGAAAAAGAGATAAATAAAAAGAAATGGGGAGGGGGAGATTTGTGTTACTTTACATCTTTCATGCTGAAGAATCAAGTCATAGACAAAGGGGAGTAAATTTAAATATTTGAAAATATTTCAGACTTAGCTAATTTTTTTTTCTTTTTTTTGGTTTAATTCTGCGAGCAGTACTTTCAAATAGTAATCAACCAAAAATAAAAATAAAAACCTGTATGGGAGAGAAAGATAAATGGATTTCCAATACCAATATATATCTGTATATCCATTCTTGAAAATAGACTGTTGAAGACTAAAAAAGGCAAATAGAAAGCTCATTAACTAATCTACTGGTGTATAAATTACAATGTTTATATATATATATATATATATATATATATATATATATATATATAAATTAAGTCCAAGAATAGACTTATAAAGAACAATCCATACAGGATATATAATATCAATTGATCAATGTATGGCTATTAATATATAAAAATATATCTAAAAAACTCACAAAACAATTATAGCATTAATATCAAGTAAAACTCAACAGATGTTAATCCATTATAAATTTATTTCAACAATCTCTGCAAACAGATTTTGTGTGTGCATGTGTGTATGTCAATTATGAATACTGATGTATAATTTCTTAAATGTCTAAATTAGGATAAAATGTATTCCCTGGAATAAGGTTAACACTCCATTGAAAATTGTTCACTATCTGAGCAAACAGATTGTTGAAATAGATTTATAATGGATTACATCTATTGAGTTTTACTTGATATTAAACAAATCAGAATGCCCACACTTCAATAAAAACTAAAATAGCATTAAATCAACGAAGAAATAAAGTACTGAATACACAAGAAGTATACTAAGTACAAAAAATGTAAAGCAAATACAACAATATTCAAAATAAATAAATTAAAAAAAAAATAAAAAGGAAAAGAAATTAGTAACTCACAACTGAGTTTTAACAATAAATATCACCAGAGGATGCAACGAGTTTTCAGTTATCTTATATATTTAATATATTTCATTTTGATGCCTACCAAATGATCAGCATTCATAAAACTTGAGTAGTTGAAAAATTTTGAGTTTTTATATTTGATATTTATTGCTCTGTTATAAAGTACTAACCCCTTTTTAGTTTGGTTTAGAGGCATATTAGCACCTTATGGATAATCTTACGCCAAAATTTGATTTATTTCTAAATATTTGATAACTATCAGAACTGTACATTTCAATGCTCCATTGCATTCTTTTAAACTGAACATAATTGTCAATAATCATTAGAGTTAGATGATCAAGTATTTCTAATATAAATAATTTGCACACAGTTGTAAGGTTGCAAGTATTCCTATCAAATAATTTATACTAGAGTTGGGCGGTTTGGTAATTGATGTTTCAGTATCGGTTTTTCCATTTATACCGCAGTTTTCGATTTGGTTTTTATTTTTGCTTTCTAAGGAAGCCATTCATTTTCTTATGTAATGATAGCATTTCTAGTCAATATCTGATTTTGTTTGAAATTGACAAATTTGAAGCTTAGTCCATCCAATTCGTAATTTCTCATCAATTTATGAAAATAAATTCAACGGCTGGAAAGAAAACAAGTAATTTGTTTATGCTTTTATCCATTGAATTATTTTTACATCGAGTTAGTACAGTTTTTTTACTTCGAACAGCCGAAAATGAGGAATATGATTTTTTTCCGAGACTAAATTTAACATGTTACTTTGTTTTGCAAAATCAAAGTTACTAACCTTTATCAATATTCTTGAAATTGTACACTCAATTAGAAGACACTTTAAACTACAACCAGGAAGATGTTCATTTCTTCTGACCAGTGGAAGCGAATTCCTTCAAAAATTATAAAGTAAGCAAAAAAAGAGCAATATTTGGACAACACATAAAATGGTATAGCTCTCCAGAAATTAGTTTATGATACAGCTTTTAAAAAGCCAAAAAATAAAACCCCTCATGTTTGAAATAATTAAAAATACAATTTTTTTTTCTGGTACATCAGGTAACTGTTATGGGGGTTTTGCAAATAAATTTCTTCTAAACAAAAAAAAAAATCAACGAGTTATTTTCCCCCTAAATAAATTTATATTTTTATCTAGCGAATACACCTAAAATTGAATATCAAAAATAAGTAAAAGCTTTTAATTTCATTTTTAGAATGTGTATATTTTCAAATCTGCGAGTATCATCTGTTCTTTAGATACACATTTTAAAACTGAAATTAAAAACTATTTTGATGATTTTAATATATGATTTTAAGTGTATTCACTAGATAAAACCATAAAGATATTTGTAAAATAAAATGAATAAATTTTTGTTTAGAATAATTTTATAGGCAAAACACCACCGAACATTAGTGGCTAAAAAAGAATAATTTTTATTTTGGGTTAAAAAAAAAAAAAAAAAAAAAAAAAAAAAAAAAGAAGACTTGCAGTTAAGAAAATATACACATTTTAAAACTAAAATTAAAACTTACTTATTTTTTAATATCTAATTTTAGGTGTATTCGCTAGATAAAAACAATTAAATTTCTAGAAAACAATTTTCTACTAGAGACTCGCATATCTGGAAATATGCACATTTTAAAAGTGAAATTAAGAACTATTTTAATTATTTTTTTAATATCTAATTTAGGTGCATTCCCTCGATAAAAACAAATTCATCTATTAAAAAAATTCTTCATTTTTCTCGTTTACAACAACTATATTTTGTGATTAGTATACTCACTTAGCAGAAAACAATTGCCCTTTCATAAAATCTACCATTATGATGAAACTGGCAACTCTTATTTCAACTCATTATTTTGTTGTTAACTTCATTTTACCACAATTTTTTTTTTAAACTGAAATAAATAGATTTCAAACATCATATACTTCCTTTTTCTATTTGAAAACATTCTATGATATGAAAGATTTCCAAGTGTCATATTTTTTTCTTCATTTCTTTAGTAAACAATTAGATTTCACATTTATGTCAAGTTCGGAGACATACTCCCCAAGACATCTAGACAATAAGTGATGATAAACCAAGATAAGTATCCTAAAGAAAGAGTTGGGAGGAAACAGTTAAAAATGTACATTATAAACTATTGAAACATCTTACTTGGGTCAAATTCTTCTTTGTGTCTATCCAATATGCGTTCATAAAAAAATTTGATGCAGTTTCATAGTGTAAAGATAAAACCGAAAAAAAAGTAGATTTTTTGGTTAAACCACCTATCTCTAATTTAAACATTTGCATAGTTTCAAGCCTTCCTGTTCAATACTGATAATTTATTTCACCCATAGAAGGAAATAACGGATACTGCCACTCCAAGCCAGTGGAACTAGGAGTAATGCTAATTAAAAGGTACTTGTACTTCCCAAGCTCCAGAACTTGAGACTCACCACTGGATGCAGTTCAGTGTCTTAGCCCTTTGTAGGAGATGCAGTCAGCATTTAGGTTTTACTTATTACTTTTTAAACACACACAAACACAACTGAACATGGATAAAATGTCTAACAGAATGAAAGAAAAATAATGTCATGGCAATTCAAGAAGGAATGTTACACATCATGAAACTTTAAAATGTGGGAGTGAAAATCATTTTAAATCAAGCTATGCACAGGAGGATTTGGAAAAAAAAATCACTTGTATGTGAAGTAAAATATTGTAAATAAATGATAATTGAATAGTGCATTAAAATTGGTTTGGTTTGTTTCATGGCATATCAACCTCCCCGGTCATTTAATACCAAATCAAGTTTAAAAAGTGGGGGAAACGGAAAGGTCTGTTGGAATTAATTGGTAGGGAAACAGCTGGTAGAATCTGGTTTTGCTGAAAGTTTATTTGTAGAGAATCGTCTTGTCATAAAAAAGGATTTTTTTTGTGGAAAGGATCAGGTTTTGTTGAAGTATTTCTTGCAGAGGAACAGTTTGTAGGAGAAATTTGGTCTTGAAATTTCTTTTAGACTTTTCCATATATGATTATTGCTTTTAGGAATTACATTACATTTTTTATTTCAATATTTTAAAACAGTTCCTTCATGTTGTTTGCACAATAAAAGGTTTCTCTCATATGGGCCCGGTCAGTACATTCAATGAGGATGTGTTTCACAGTGTATTGGGTATTAAAATTGGTGAATATTTGAGATAATTTATGTTATTCTAAACGACATCAAATTAAATGGAATTTTTTTGTCTTCACTCAACTGATTCTAGGCAACTGATAGATGTTGATGAAGGCAGTGAGAAGAATAATCATCCCAAAGCTTGAATTGTTCACTAAAGAGCTTTACTAAAATGTGTCAAAACTGGTGTCATCAAAGTACTCAGGTTTCATTTTCCATTTAGTTCGGTTTATTTGTTTAATGGTATATGAATTCCTTATGGGTTATTTGATGCTGAAAGTTTGTGGCTATATGATATCAAATATTCCAATCTAATAAAAATAATTTCCCTAGAAATCTATTTGATTTTAGGACCCTAACAAGTATTACAACTTTGGTTCAGAGTGGTCCTGAGAGTAATGGCAATGAAGAGGTACTCCACACTCCCCAGAGCTCCATAACTGAAGCCTTAGCAGTTGATGCAGTTTAGTATCATACCCAGGATATTCCTTGGGAGAGAGGAATCTTACTCCTTTACAAGGGATGGAGTTGACAAAATGATTTCATTACAGTAAAATATATAACCAAGTACACACTATGCCATTATAGCTTTCACTAGGAAACATGTACGTGCTTACCCAACCCCTTTGCAACAGGCATAATGTGACAAAAGGTCAATTTTACAGCACATATATAAAGTGACCAGTAAGCAAAAAGGAAAAGGTTTAATTTGGCTTGGTTTTATAGCATATCAACCCTTGAAGGTTATTAAATGCCAAATCCTATTTATGCATATATATTGAGTATATATGATTTGTAAGCAAATAGTTTGTAGGTACCATTGTAAACAAGCTAGAGCTCATTTGTTTTCACACAGTTAAATGGTTTTAAGCATTCCATTCAACACCAATAGTTTCATTTACTCAGTTAAAATAGTATTTATGGCATATTGACTGTTGTAGGTAAATTACTGCCAAATCCTGTTAATAAATATTTATGTATTGAATATATATATGATTTGTTAGGTTATTTGGTTTAATGGCATATCAAACCTTGGCGTTTTAGTACGAAATTTTGTTTATACATACTTTTTAAGTGGATGGTCTGTTGGTAACTTTTCAAAAGAGATTGAGCTCATCTGTTCACACAGTGTTAAATGGTTTCAAGTATTGTAGTTATTTATTTTACCTTATAGACTGAGGTTGGCAACGATGCAGTCAATATCACTATCCATATAGAGATTTTATCAATCCTCGAGTATTGCATTGTTTATTCATTTTTTTCAGTGACTATTTTTGAGGTAAAGGGGTCTGTATTGAATTTGGCTGAGGGTAGTTTGAATGTGCTTTCTGGTCTTTCATTGTTCACTTTGGGGTTCATATGTATTTTTCCAGATTGATCAATGGGAACTTGTGGCTTTTATTAGAGTAGTTCTGACTTTTGGGGAGAAGTTTTTTTTTAGTCTGTCTTTGACAGTTTTTGGAGGACAAATTGGAGATCTATGCAAACTTGGTTTTGTAGGAGATTTTCTAGTTTTAGGAGTGTTTGTGTTTGAGCAGTAGATTTTCTGTATGTTTTTCCTTGGATTATTTCATTGGAAATCTCTTATTTATAGTGACTTCTTTTCATCGAATTTGTGAATCTGTCTGAACTTCAGCCAAGTGTAGGTTTTTCAGGTGCTGCTGAAACTTTGGCCAATCACTTGGTTCCAATTAGATCAGCTTCTCTACCAGAGCTCTGTATTTGTTCTCTTGATTGCTTTGTCTGTTTGGATCCACCCTCTATTCAACAGGTGTAAGTATTATATCCTATATAGGATGCTACTGTTCATCTAGTTTTCAAAAAGGTCACATTTCTCTTGTGTATCACCTATAATTTTTCTTTCTCTCTTTCATAAATGTCATAAGATCTTGAGAAACCTCCACCAGAGTCCAACCTGTGTTAGGAATTTACCAAGAGAGAAACACATTTGCCTTGGTTGAGATAAGGATACATTACCAGTATACTTGAGCTGGGAATAGGATTTAAAGCCCTTGACAATTTCAGGTTTTCAATAGACATTACTAATTAGTGTATCTCAGCAGTAATCACATTCCTATTCTCTCAACTCAATTAACCCTCAGCCATCACCTTCGAACACCTAAAAGATAAAGATTGTATTTGGCCTCTCCAACTGCCAATCTAGCCCAGTCAGGGCTGAAGTGAAATGTTGCAAGTCATTTGACCACTCAGTTACAAAGACAAGTACTACTCAACCACTAGGATCCTGTCCTTAAGCATCACCGGTCATCACCCATGACCAACAGGTGGAGGTGATCTTACCTTTTTGTAGAGGTGCAGTCAGTGTATTCTACAATCCCATCCAAGAGGAAGGAAAAGAGCATTAGTGACTCATTATCGACATTTAAGTTTTTTTAATCTTTTTAGAGAGAACAGGTGTAGTAAAATGTGTAAGTTTTGTTTGATTAAAAGAAAAGGGCATCTTGAGTGAAATTATAATAGAAAATATTTATAGTTTACATATTACAATATTTTCTAAAAAAGGTTTAAAATATCTCTAAATTTTATAATTGAAAGATAAAATATCTAGTTTATCCAAATACCTTAAACTGCCAATATTTTTAGCCAAACTCCATGTTCCTGTAATATCAACAAATTTTCATTTACAAATTATATATATTACTACATAGGATTTGGCATTAAATAGCCTACAAGGGTTGATATGTTGTAAAACATCAACCGAAAGATGAATTAAAGTAAATGGACATAAAATCATAGTCCAGTTTACATTAAATTTAGATTGTTAATTGATTTGGATGGGGTTTATGACATATCAACCATTGTCGGTTATTTAATGCCAAATACATTCTGTTAACATTTTTAAAAAAGCCTGAGCTTGTTTATTTTGCACAAAGTTAAATGCTTTCAAGTATTGCTACATAGCAGTAACAACTTAATATCAGTCATTTGTTTGCACACATATACACATGGGATTTGTAAGTGAACAGTTTGTGGGTAATTTCATTTTTTAAACGAGTTAGAACTAATTTGTTTGCACACTAGTATTGCTATTATTTCTACACAGTTAAATGGTTTCAATTATTGATATCTAACACTAATGATTCTATTCAAAATTGATTATTTGTTTACAGACAGTAAAATGGTTACAAGTATTACTATTCAACACTTTTCCTTTGCACACAGTTAAATGGTTCTAAGTATTGCTATGTATCTCTAACAATTCAATTAGTCATTTGTTTACACACAGTTAAATGGTCAAACAGTTCTATTTCTAACAATTCAATCTAAAAGTTATTTGTTTGCATAGTTTAAATGTCAAACAGTCCTATCTACAGGTTAAATAGGACTATCAGGTGCTACCACTCCAGGTCAGAATGAACCTGGGAACAATGGCAATGAAGGGGTACTCTATAGTCTCCAAAGCTCCAAGACTTCCTCTTTTAGAAAAATTTGTGGAAATAATTTTTAAGTCAATCAAACCTCTTTTTATTTGATCTAATGATGAAACCTTAACAGGTACTACCACTCTGGATCTGAATGGCTCTCAGTAATGGCAATAGTTCCAGAAGTGGAGCCTCATCAACACCAGCAGTTTAGTATCATACCCAGGATCTATTTTTTGTGGGGTGAGGGCTTAGGGGGTATCTTATCTCTCTGCAGGGGATATAATCAGTGTATTCTAATTCGTGCTGACATGGCATGGCTATTGAGTGTAGGGTTTATCTTTAAAAAGAAATGTGGCTGAATTATGTTCTCAGATTCTTAAAAATCATATGACCCCTATTTGGTTTTAACATCTGAGATTATAATTTGATGTTGTATAATATCATTACATGATATATCTTTATTTAAAAAAAAAAAAGAAAAAAAAAAAAAAGAAAAAGAAATTGTAATATCTCAAAAACAAAATCTGTTTCAAATTTTGATTTCAACAAGATGCCCTTATAAATGATGATTCTTATTAGAAACTTGTGAGGATGTCATGGTGTTTAAATTTCAAGTTACCATAATTTCATTGGAATTTTGAGTGATAGGGACAGAGTTGGAGTTGTTCACAATAGATATAAATGCATAATGATGTTCAATTAACAATCCAGCCCAGTTGGCTGGGGCTGACTACATCATTGCAGAAAGGTAGCCCCCCACTACCACAAGTATACTGGCTATGACATTAAACCATCTTTTGGTGAGGCTTCAGTTCTGTAACTATTGAGAGTGCATAGTACCCCTCTATTGCCATTACTGAGGGCCACTTATATCCAGAGTGGTATCACCTGTTAGGGACCCATCATTAGGTCAAATAGAGAGAGGTTCAATTGACTTAAAAAAATTTTTCACTAATTTTTCTAAAAGGGAAAATACAACAATTCAATTTAAATCTGATAATCATTGGATCAAACTAAAATATTACATTCCTGAAAATGATGAACTTAATGAAATAATAAATAAAAAGGTATGATGATATAATGGGTGGTATGGGGGTTTTCTTCATACACTCGTTTTTATATAAACATGGGGTTAAACTTATGCTATACAGCAAAATATTACAAAAAGTGTGTGTGTGTGGGAAAATAAAAATTTGAAAAAAAAACAAATAAGTTATTTAGAAGACGAGTTTATTTATGGTTGAATATTCTGCCACTGTTAAACGTTCGAGGTTTGTTTATTTGTTGTTGTTCTTTTTTTTATTAAACTATCATCAGAGCAATGCTAAATCTTCTGAAATTCAAATTTGAATATAATTTAGATGACATTCAGTCATAAATAAACTCATCCTCCGAAAGCCAAGTTTTTTTTTACATTTGCATACCGTCAGATTTATATACAAGTTGACAATTGTAGTCGAGAGCAACCCAAAGTCTCCCTTTTCAATAGCTACAACACCGAGATGTAGGGAAGGGCGTAACTCATTTCCCTGGATTGCTCCACTTTATCCTTAATATGTACTTTATAATGCTGAGTGTTAAGCCAGGAGGAATCAAATGCCATTTTTTTTTTTTGAGTCGTTGGTATGACTCGACCTGGTACTGAATCCTGATCTCTAGGACCATTGGCTAACACTACACACTAGGTCAATGGGTCTGTGTTCAGTATTCATGAATAAACAACGAAAGCTTTAAATTTCATTAATTTTTATTCTACAAATTTTATTTTTCTATGCCTTTTTCTTTCTAGACACAAAAATTTGACAACGAAATAACTCCGTTAAGAAAATGATTCTTAAATCAAAATTTCTTCCAATCCTTATTAGATTTATTTTAGATTGTTTTAGCTCGTTAAACGAAAATGGACTATATGGTTATGTTAATTATCTCCCTTACTTTTAACAGAGTATCTTTATTAATTAAACTCCTAATTACTGAGGGCCCTTCAACAGTGAAATAGTCTAATCATTAAAATTTCCTTTTAGTAGTAGAAGGTCGATACAATCAACAACAACAAAAAAAATCAAAAGTTGCTGAAATAGAAAAAGTAACTCTTGAAACATTTAACAACCGGTAATTTCTACAATGACTACAATCTGCAACAGTCTTCTCCCTTCTTCCGACAATTCCACGTGTGCGAAATACGCCGAAAAGCCCTAAATTCAAACACGACAAAAATGTAATCTATTGGCAGTGGTGATATTATCATCCTTTGAATTTAAAAGAAATGTTTACCTGGCTTCAAATTCTAATAGCATTTTTTAAGCTTAATTTTTCTTTCTATTTACTCGTCTATTTGCAAATAAATACTGTTCAAACGATTTTCACACTTTTTTGTTTCCTTTTAACTTGGCCACATGAGTTTTTAAATCTTAACTTTTTCGTAAAAAATATTTTCTTGATAAACTAAAAAAAATAAAAAGTACTTGTCCAGAATATCCTGCTGAGAAAATGTCTAAGGTAACACACACACACACACACTATTTACATTCGCCAATCATATAAGTATAAGTTTCATTCATTTGCTTCATTTTTACACTCAACCTTTTAGTTCTCAAAATTATACATCGGCAATCAATCGTAAATCGTCATCTTACATCTTATTTTGGTCACTGTCCAGAATATCCCACTGAGGAAATGTCTTCAGTAATTCACAAAAAAACTGTATAGAAATGTAATACATTTACCATCCAGATAAGAGGAAGTTTCAGTCATTTACTTCATTTTTTTTATTTATTGAAAAGTCTCCAAAATTATGAATGAGAAAATAACCGTAAGTCGCCATCTTAGCGGATGGGAGGGAGAAAGACTAAAGAAATATAGCAGTGAGTGAATTTTAGTGAGCTGAAGACTTTTTTCTTTTTTTTTTCTTTTTTTTTTTAATTAAGATAACGACTGAAAGTTACTATTAAATGGATGATGGATGCAAGTACTATATATATATATATATATATATATATATATATATATATATATATATAGTGTGTGTGTTTGTGTACATCTACAAACGTTTTCTCTGCGTGATATTCTGTACAAGGACAAGTACCAAGAAAAAAATTGCATTTTAAAGTTTCTTAATGTTTATTTTTTCCTGGGCTAGTTTTGTTTAAATAAATTAGGGGATTTATCGTTATGTCCACTCCTGTGTGATACGGAATGCAAACTGTTTTCTTTTTCAGTTTTAGATTGAAAGAAGTTATTGAATTTGTAAAGATAGGAGGCACTTGACCATCCTTGTACGTATCTAAGAAAAAAAGAATCCCAAGAGCAGAGAATGAAAAGGAGCGGGAACATTTTATTCCGGATCCAAGATTTCATTTAAAAAAAAAAAAAAATTTTCAGCACTAATTTGTTTTCTCATAATAGCTTGATGGGATCATGTCCGCTTTTCGAACTCTTTAAAAAAAAAGTGCTGTCAAACGTTTTAATTTAGTACATTTTATTTTCACATTTTTTTTAAATTGTTTATTGTTGCAAGTAAATCCACAAACTTTTATTTTAGTTTTTAAAAAGTTTTAGAGTTTAAAAGCATGGCATTGTATATTTGGAGAAAAAGAAAAGAAAATTAAAGTTTGTTTTTTAACATTAATTTATAAAAAGCTCGAATTTGATGGTTCAACACTGAAGTGGACACAACATACACAGAAAATAAGTTTAATAAAATACTATGTGACCTAAATAAGCAATATATAAACGTTCGGCCACGTTCTTGTCGTGAAATTGACCCCCGTTGACAAGGAATACATAGTCACACAATGCTTTAATTAACTCATGTATTTTTTTCCAGTTTACAAAAGAGAAAAATCAAATATTAAAGAATTCCTTTTTTGTTTTTGTTGCTGTTTTTAGTAAATTATTATAAAAAAATACTCTAACAACCCAGTAGGAACTTTTGATGAGAGATTACATCTAAAATAAAGTGTACAATATTCTTTATTGCATTTTTTTTTTATTTGTACCTGTACTTCAACTGTTTCATTCTTGAAGTCTTTTCTTTATAACTCGATAGACAAACAAAAATAAAAACAATCAAGAAACCAAATTTCCATCACAACTAAATCTAAGTAAATTCCAAACAAAATAATACCTCAACATAGGACAACAAAGTTTTTTTTTGGGGGGGGGGCATATAAATTTTTTTGTACTTAATAACCTATGCATGGAGAGTTTATTTACGAGGGTGGAGGTCCGGACCGGTTGACACATTTACAATAAATAATCCATTTTTATCTCAATTCTTTCTAAAGAAATTGTGTGTATTCAAATTTGGAAATTATAATTTTATTTGGCGGGTCTTCTGTAATAATATTTCACTGATTTTGTTGGTAACTATTTTCAGACTCTTTTCAAAAGCTTTAAAATTATATATATATAACAATTTTCAAGGGTTAGGGTAAGAGATGGATATGTGTTGCTTATTTGTTTTATTTTATTTATCTATTTTTCTTAAACAGTCGTTTAATAATAAAAAAAAAATCTAACGTTGATCGAAAGACTTACGAAACTAGAAAAAATTTTAAACACTTTTTAATCAAATATTATCCTTGTCGGTTTTATTTTTGGTTATATTCATTCTTCAAGCATAAGTTTAACACTTTAAGAATTTAATAATTTTTTTACGAAAGAATCTTATTAAATGTGATATTATGAAAGTTCTGTTGAATCAACTTTAACATAGAAAACTAAGAACGAGAAAAAGTGTAAATATTTAATACTTGTACTAACTTTTAAAAAAGTGAAATCGTGACAAGTTCTCTTTTTAAACTGAGTCAAATACTCTTCGATAAGGGTTAATATTGTAAATAAGTGAAAAAGACTTAAAATCTAGTTTCCTTTCTTTAAAAAGTTTTGTAAAGCCAATCAATATACTTTTTTCGAAGTCACAAAATAAGAAAAAAGGTGGGGGTGTTCTTGAGTAGTCTCCTTACCTTTTTTTGTCCCCTTTCTCTCTGATGTGTAATACAAGCGATATGAAAAGCCAGAATTAAGTAAGGTTCATCCTAACGAGAGAAAAAAAAAAGAAATGTTTTTCGTCTCACAGTAACACTGTTGAAAACAAACTCATCAAGTAGGTGGCCGCATGGTTCGCGAGAAAAACTGAATGAATATAGCGCATCCTTGAAGGTGTCTCTTCCATCGACAAAACCACTACTACTGCTATAAACACTTTTATTAAGGCCAACTATTATTTCTTCTGTCGAAAGAGCTGCTACTGCTGTTGCTGCGACACGCTTACGGCTTTACGGTTTTATTAATTTCCTATTAAGCGTACTTTGTTTAGCACATAACTAGAAGTATGGAGCACCTTGTCAGAATAGAACTCACTAGTAATAGTCTGTTAGTCTTGCTCCCAAACCATTACACCGCCGGAGACGCCCTAGTCATTTGCTTAGCTTAGTTTGGCATAAAACCAGGAGTATGAGCGTGGCCTTCGCGATATATATTACCATGGTATTAGCGATGGCCACGGTATGAGACACCCAATGAGAATGAAAACAAGTAACTTGTGTAGAAGCCAACTTCGCTAACCATTAGACTATGCAAGGAAGCTTGTCATTTGCTAGGTTTAGCTTAGGTAGGCACAAGGCCAGAGGTATAGAATACTGAGTGAAAACTGAACACGCTGGTAATGCTCTACTAGCCTACCTTGCAAACAATGATTCCACGCGAGTAACCCAGTCATTTAAGCTTAGTCTGGCACAAGACAATAAATATGTAGCACTCAGTGAGAATTGATGTCATTAGAATGGTTTGCTAGCCTATCTTGCTAATCATTACACCACGCGAGGAATCTAGCCATTTGCTAAGATTAGAATGGTTTGGCATTAGGCGAGAAATATGAAGCACTCAGTGAGAATTGATGTCATTAGAATGGTTTGCTAGCCTATCTTGCTAATCATTACACCACGCGAGGAATCTAGCCATTTGCTAAGATTGGAATGGTTTGGCATTAGGCGAGAAATATGTAGCACTCAGTGAGAATTGATGTCATTAGAATGGTTTGCTAGCCTATCTTGCTAATCATTACACCACGCGAGGAATCTAGCCATTTGCTAAGATTAGAATGGTTTGGCATTAGGCGAGAAATATGAAGCACTCAGTGAGAATTAAACTCACTTGTAATGGTCTGCTCGCCAATATCACTAACCATTACACAGCGCGAGGCGCCGAGGTTTTCCATTTACTGGGACCTTAACTAACTACAAGTGGAAGCTTTACTCATTTATATATGGAGAAAAATTGAAAAACAAGGTAATCCAAAGTTGATGAATCTGTTAGAAGGAAATTCGACGTTAAACCGTTTCGGTTTTAATGAATCATCGTCAGGACTTTAAAATGGGGAAACAAGTGTTAATAGATGTTTAATAAAATACAAAACAGAAGGGGGAAAGTGTATACAAAGAAAGATCATATAACCGTTCAATCAAAGTGGAAGTGCTCGTGGTGTAATGGTTATCGTCGTAGGAAATGAATATTTTTCTCCATATATAAATGGACACGGCGACTCGAGTTCAAATCCTAGACGAGATTGATTGCATTTCACATAGTACTAATACCCTTGGGAAAGGTATGAATCCAATTATTCTCCCTCCAGCTATTGGTAAATAGTAAGGTAGACTAGGTTCTTCAGCCTTGGTGAGGTAACTAGTCTGGGAAACGGAAAACTCTGAATTCAAACCTGTTAAACTCCGCTTAAAAATTGATCTTGTGTCATGTCCTAGTATTTGTCGCTGCCTCCCACCAGACACGACTTGACACAAGGTCAAAAGCCCGAAGGCCGATTAAAGTAGGGATAAAGGGGAGGGGAAGGTCGGGAACGAGCCGAGACTCGAACCCTGCTTGTCTGTGCTGCTCATCGGCTCACTTAGTGCAATGTGAGCCTGATGAGGCAAGCAGTTTCACGAACCCTTCTTGTGTCATGTCCTGCCCGAGCGGAGGGGTTGGTAAATATGAATGACCGTTCAATCATTCAATCAGTATTCTTTTTCGAATATCTATCACGTGATTGGCAGAGGGAACGATGGAACCACTAAGAAATACAACGGTTAAAAAAGAAAAAAGAAAGAAAAGAAAGTAAGGCAGAAATATTGAAGCTGAAGAAAAGAGAGAAAAGAGAGGAAAGCAGTAGGAGAGAAAGTGAAGAAAAAGAATAGAGAGAAAGAAAAGAGAAGAAAGAAAAGGAAAAGGAAGTAAAAAAGCAAACATACCATATGTAAATAGATAAATAAGGTTAGATCATATAAATATCGACCGTATGTAAATTGTTATATCTATTGATGGAAATAGAAAAACGGTATCAGAGGAAGTGAGGCTGAGTGAAAGTTTAAATAAATGACGTAGCTATAATGGACAAATATATATACCAAAGAAAGGGGAAACAAATGGAAAAAGACGTAATGTTTTTGTCATGGATATGAGCAAACATTGTAGCTGCATTACAAGCAAAGTTATTGTCAGTTTCAGATATATGTAGAAAAAGTGCATTATTAAGATTGCTTAATCTAATATATCTTTTATGTTTATATATATGTTTATGAGTATTCCTCGCCGTTTCGCCTATATATTTTAATTTACAGTCTTTGCACTGAATACAATAAATGCCCACGCTTGATCTGATGTCTGATTATTTATCATTAGAATCTCAATTGAAATGCGCTAGAGACTATTATCTGGGGATTTTATAGATTTACAGCTATTTCCAATCAAATATGCAATTGAATGAAAATTTGGTGGCGGATTGCATTTGAGTCAAATGTATATTTTTTAACTTAAACACGGCCAGTCGGCTACTACAAGCAAAGGTGACAAAATGATAAATGAAGGATAAGGATGTATCAAAAGAATATTACAACAAAGTAGAAATCAAAACTAAGACATTATTAACCCTGAATTTAAAGAATAAAGCAATTTCCAGTCCAATTTACAACTGAATGATAATTTTGTGAAGTTTCTGTCGCACTAAACATCCACATTCTCGATATAATGGAGATGCTTTCGAAATTTTCACTACTTACTAAATAGAACTGTCAGTATCGTGAGCCGATGTTACGATGTGAACCCAAGGGGTTCACGACTCGTTTACTAAAAGATAAACCCACGTAGCAGAAAATATATTTACCTTTCACTTTTTTTAATTATCGTATAAACTTGATACACTTCTATAAAAAAAATCCTTGTTTGTTCGGGAATATTTTTTAAAATTCAAATGAATGACATTTAAGAGGTTTATCGATTTAAACATTTTTGTTTTTTGTCTGGATTGGTATTTTTAATTAAGAAATTGTGCTATGTAATCATTTTATATTTCCAATTTAAAGAACTGTCAATAAACCTAATTTGCAATATTAAATAAAATGTGAATAATTTTTTAATACTCAAAGTCACCCTAAGCAATGCCATTTAGCCATTATGGACAAAGAATTACAAAATGACAAATGAAATATAAGGGTATCATAAAAGAGTATTACAAAGGACAACAAGGCAGAAATTCAAGTTAAGACAAAGTAAAACACTTATTAAGCTTGGACTTGGAGAATAAAACAAATTCCTGTTCAATTCGCAATTGAATAATTATCTTTTAGAATTTATATTCGAGCTGAAAGTTATTTTTTGATCATTCAAATTCTTACTATAATGGAGATAACTATGAAATGCTAATTAGAATACGTCACTCTTTTCTGAACAGGTATATTATAGAATACACATTTTTTTAGCCTTAAAATAATCAACCCCAAAAACATACAAAAGAACATTCTAGAAATTTCGGATCAAAATTGCATAAATATTAAAGTTACATGTTCATGTTTTTCAACCAATCAGCTAAAAACATAGAATAAGAACATTGTAGAAAATCCGGATCAGAAACTAATTAACAGAAAATTTTTAGGCTTTAAAACAAATAAGTAAATATACGAATCTGATTGGTCAAGAAATGAATTGAATTTTAGGAACCGAAAGAAAACTATTTTTTGATCCCAAAAAAGTGACCCCAAAAAGTATAAATAACGAATTTAATCAACCAGGTCATTCAATTCATTCCTTCCACGGCCAAAAGTTCATTCCGTCCACTACCAAAAAGACTTTACCGACTACGAGAGGTCATGAACGGACAGCACAGAGCCACGCCATAAGACTCAAAGGGAAAAAACATGCGACCTTCTTTTATCAATGTGACATATTGTCGCCAAGATCATAAGAAAACACACGTGTGGACTTAATGATGGTTTGGTTTGGTTTGTTGGGTTTTATGGCATATCAACCTTTGTAGGTTATCTAACGCCAAATCCATGTTTATTTAAATAATCAGTTCTATTTAAAACAATTCAGTTTAGCATAATTACACTGTTTAATTGTCAAAAACATTTCTATTTTAAACTATTCAAGCAGTTATATGTAACAATTCAGTTAAGAGTAAATACAGTTTTAATGTCAAAAAACAGTTCGATTTCAAATAATTCAGTTAAGCATAAGCACGCAGTTTAAATGTAAGTACGGTTTAATTGTCAAGAACATTTCTATTTCAAGCTATTCAGTTAACTCAAACAATTCAGTTTGCATGTTGTTAGTTCTATCAGATGTTACCACTCCGGGCCAGAGTGAACCTGGGAGCGATGGCAATGAAGGGGTACTCCGCATTCCCCAAAGCTCCAGCACAGCTGGAACCTCACCATCAGATTGTTTAGTGTCATACCAGGACACTCGATGGGAGGGGGGTCTTACTCCTCTGCAGAGGTGCAGTCAGTGCATTCTACAGCCCCAGCCGACTGGGCAATACACAGAGTTAAATGTCTAACAGTTTTATTTTAGATAATTCAGTTCAGCATAAGTACACAGTTTAGAAGTCAAAACAGTTCTATTTCGAGCAATTCAGTTCAGCTCTAGTACGCAGTTCCAATGTCAAAACAGTTCTATTTTAAACAATTCAGTTGAGCATAAATACGCAGTTTAAATGCAAAAATCAGTATAGTGAAAGAAGCTCGCTTTAGTTCTATTTAACCCATAGATAGGACCCTTATCAGGTGCTACCACTCCGGGCTAGAGTGGATCTGGGAGCGATGGCAATGAACGAGTACTCCGCATTCCCCAAAGCTCCAGCATTGCTGGAACCTTACCATCAGATTGTTTAGTGTCATATACAGGACACTCGTTGGGGGGGGGTCTTACCCCTCTGCAGAGAAGCAATCGGTGTATTCTACTGCCCAGCCGACTGGGCAAGCGGACTTAATGAAAGCAAAGACCCATACTTACGGCCTATCACTCATATACACACACATACCCATATATGTAAGTAAAGACAAAATTTCTATCCTCCTTACTTCGGTCAACTATGGACCCATCTATTTGACAGAGTTTACTGATATGTAAAAAAACACACACGGGCGAACAACCCTATTTTCATTCAACTGCCCATAACTGTATTTCTCATTATTTTTATTCCTATTTTTTGTTATGATTATTAAATTGTTTGTTTCTTAATGTTCGTTGTTGTCATATTCCATTTGTTTACGTGATTGTAAAATTTGTGGTGGAACTAAACCTGAAAGTAATACCCGTAAAACACGAACGGGAACTCACTCACACTCACTCACTACAAATTGGAGAGTAAGATATCCACTAAACAATAACATGTTTCCACTATAATATCAATATCATCATGGATCAGTATTACCAGGAGAACCCAAAGGGTTCATGGGTCGTCTAGTTTTCTTTAATACCAGTCGTTTCATCTCTTTTCAACTTGGAGTGGCAGTTCCTGCTAAGGTCCCATCTATGAGTCAAATAGACCTGTTTGGTAATTTGCTAATCTTTTTGCTTAAATGTGGCACAAGGCCATATGAATGGAGCACCCAACGGGACTCGAACTCACTGGTGTTGGTTTGCTTGTCTTGCTTGCTATCCATTACACCACCAGAGGCGCCCAAATAGATATGTTTAAAAATTATTCGTATTTGATAGAAATATTTGATACCTTAAAACTGAAAAATTATTTGTTTTAATAAAAGTTACTTGAAGTATAATTATTTACTCATGATTATTAGTTGCTTGAAACTGTATAACAATATGCAAACAAAAGACTATTATTAAACAGAAATAATTACATCAAACCATAGAATTATTACAATTAGTTTGGAATATTTAAAACCATACAACTGTCAACCCTGTTGGCGGGCTTAGAATATGCGGATTGCGTCCCCGACAGAGGAGTAATACTTCCTCCAAAAGATGTTCTAAATATGACACTAACCTGTATCTGATTGTCAGGCTCCAGTTCTGGATATCTGGAGTGTATAGAGTAATTCTTCACTGTCATTACTCACAGGCCCACTCTGATCCCTTGTGGTAGTATCTTTAAGGATCCTATCTAGGGGGTCAAAAAGATCTGTTTAAAAATTATTTGTGTATGAACGTATGCAAAAACATCTTCAGAAACAACAACAGAAAAAATGTAAATGTGGACGTACAATGCACACAATTCCCTAATCTATAGGCATAAAATAACCCTAGAAGGTTGACATGGTGTTTGAATGAATCAATCAATTAATCAATAATACAACTGTATGCAAATTATTTGTATTGGATAAGAATACTTAATATCATAACTTTGAAAAAAAATTTTAAGAAACATCTACACAAAAAATATTAACATTAATGTACAATGAACACAATTTTTAAACCTCTAGGCACAAAATAACCATAGACAGGCTGACATGCTGTTGATCAATCAAATCAAGTTGATACTTTCTGGCCATGGTGTGAACTTCATTAGTAGAAAGCATTCCTTTTCATTATAATACCGATTTTTAAAATAATACTTTCTTTGATCAAACTAAAATTTTATTCGCGCTTTAAGAATATAAGATACCATCTCTCTTCAAGGATTTGGGCAATCATAGTTCTCTACAGCTTCCTTTATGCGCCGACAGTTAAACTCTTGTCAGAAATAGAATTATGTTATATTTTAATTTACTTCATTTAATTTTATCGTTTATTTTGATGTTTATGTGACAACCGATCAGTCTATTGTATTTCATAGCGGTATTTTCAGACCAGTCGACTGGGGCTGTAGAAAACTCTGATTGCATCTCTCCAGAGGGGTAAGACCCTCATCCAACGAGTGTTCTGCATATGACACTAATCCATCTGATGGTGAGACTCCAGACTTTAAGCTTTCGGGAATATGGAGTATTCTTTCATTGCCATTACTTTCAGGTCCTCTCTGACTCAGAGTGATAGTACACGTTAGGATCTCATCTATGGGTCAAATAGAATCATTTATTCATTAATTATATTTGAAACTATTTAACTGTGTGCGAACAAATTTTTAATATTAAAATAGATAATTAGTATTAGATAAAAATACTTAAAACCATTTAACATTTAACTGTGTATTAACAAATGAGTTCAGGCTCGTTTAAAAATGTTACCTACACACTAATTGTTTACAAATCATATATATATATTTTGCATCAAATAACCGATATGGCTTGATATGCCATAAAACCCACGTAATCAACACAGTATTTTGAAAATGGCTTAATTTGATGTTAAAGTTACATATATGGTAGGGATAGAATAAATAACTATCTCTCTTATATATGTTGCATATCCAGTAGGGGCTCTGTAGTAGGTCACATAACAGCCTAATCTCTCTGCTATTTTTACCCCTTCTACATACTGCTTATTCATGGAACAATATATGTATATATGTATAGTTCTAGCTGTTGGGACATATGTGTGTATTGTTTCCGGATTGTACCACTTGTAGGTAAATTATGTAAATAGAATGTTGAATATTTTTGTTGGTGTAATTGAGATTATCTAAAGAAGAATTTTCTGTTTAGTTCAATGTTAGCATATGCATGATATAGTAATGCTAATCATCACTATGTTCGTGACAATGATACTTTGGCGCCAAAACAATAACTGACCCCAGAGTTACCATCTGAATACGTCTTGTTGGTGGCGCAACTTTTTATTTTATTTCCTATATTTTTGGTTTGGTTTGATTTGGTTTAGCTTCTTTGTTTAATGGCATATCAACCTTTGTTGGTTATTTAATACCAAAGCCATCCTTGTAGAAGAATATTAATGGTGTGACGGGGAAATTGACTAAAATCCCAAAATGGGACTTTATTTTTGCACGTGTGAAGACGGGGCAGGTTGGCACTTGATCTCCTACAGAAATAAGTCCTGTTCAGAGTTCTTCTCTCAGGCAGATAAGAACTGGCATATTACGTGAGGGAATAATTTAGGGCCAGACTGGCCACCGCTGGCAAAGGGGTCCAAAATTTCACACTATCACACACCCACCAGGCCGCTAAACTTCTTCCCCTTAGATAATAGAAGAATACGGGCCTATAGGTCTTAGTTGTAATAATATTAATATTGCTGTAGTAGTAGTCGGTAACTCCGGTTTTCCGTGTGATACTTTAGGAATTAATAGGACAGTTCTAAGCAAGGTAATGTAAGGCGAATAGAAGCTGAAAGGAAAGCATGGAATAATAACATAGACCACATGGTAAAATGAAAATACATAGGTTCTTTACTACGGTTATATACATATATATGTTTAAAGTGTCAAAAATATATAATAGGATAGTCCATGAATATAAATGTCTTTTCTTGGCTTTTATCCTTTTTCAAATTGAGAGAGAGTGGTAAACAAAATTTGGGTGTAAGTTACTTATCTTATTTTTTTGACGGGGTTCCACTGGAGAATTTCTCTTCTTTCACGGGCTAATAGACTTTGTACTGTTTTTAATGCTGGCTTGAAGGATTTTGGAGTCCCTCGTGTCTCAGTCTTTTTGTCTTTAGCCCGGAGTAAAAATGGCTATCGTCCGTCTGCCACCAGACTTGCTCAAAAACTACCTTTTTTTGTCTTTACTTCCGTTGAGGGGAAGGGAACCCCATTTCCGTTTGGGGTCCCCCCACCAATCATTTGGCTTTATTTTCTCCTTCCCCTTCCGATGTCCGGCGACCCAAGGTCACTTAGGTGCGAACATCTGTGTGACCCACATTCTCTCATAACGGTCACTTTTTGACTGCTAGATAATGTTAGTTCAACGGGGGGGGGAGTATCATTCCCACCTCCTCGTCTCCGTGAGCCATCACGTGACACCTCCTTCCTTAAGAGAAGAAAGGGGGATGAATAGAAATACCATAGAAAAAAAAAGGCAATTCAATTCACTGTTCTTTCTCCTTTTCTTTCACTTTTTTTTTTCTCACTTTACTTTTCTTTCATCCCCTTTCTTCTTCACGCTTTGACGAATTCTTTCCTTTTCCTTTTTTTCGTCCTTCCTAATTTTCACTATAGGGGAAAACAATTTCACTTCTCTTTCTTTCTCTCTCTCTCTCCCTTTTCTTTTTCTTTAATCTTGTTTTCCTTTCTTTCTTTTTCTCTCTCGGCTTTTGGCCGTATCATATTTCAAATCTTGAGGAGGTAACTCCCCTTTTCTTTCTTTCTTTCTTCGTCACTTTTGACGACTTTATAAGCTTGGTTATTAAGCTCTGGGGGAAGAAACTTCCTTTTCTTTTCTCTCTTTCCCCTCTCCGTCACTTGTTGACGCACAGCTTTCTCGTCCATCTCATATTTCAACATTGGGGACGAGAATTCCTCATTTTCTTTAGTTTCTCTCTCTCTCTCTCTCTTTCTTTCTCTCAACAACTATGAGAGAATATTCTGCTACTACATTTTCGTGGGGCGTTAGAGAAATAAACTTGGGTACTTTTTTATTAATTTTTCTAAGCCCTCTCTTTCTGAAACAGACAATTGGCCTAATTTTTCCTCGAATTTATTCGGCATTGCTGAGTTCTCAATTTTTCGAGGTTGGCCTTCTTGACGGACATACCTCTTCAATTTGTTTGTGTGACACACTTGTGTCTTCTTCTTTCCTTCGTTGGTATCAATTCTGTATGTCCTCTTGTCTATTCTCTGTGATATTACGTAGGGACCTATATATCGTCCACCACAGTGGGGTCCTTTATTTGATGATAGTAGCAGGACTTCATCACCCTTCTTAAATTCTTCCTTCTTAGTCACTTGTGAGGGTCTCTTATTTTCCTCTTATCCTCTCGATAAGTATTAGGGAATTTATTCCTAATATTCGTTGGACCTTCATCTTTTCTCTGACGACTGGTCCTTTTCTCTTTCCGTTTATTGAGGTGTGGAAGGTTCACTTCTTTTCTTTCCACCTTCTCACTTTGCGAGCGACTATGTCGTTTGTGCCGCCCACGTGGCTCAGCCGCCATCTTGTCTTCCTGTTTGGCGTTCATTCTCACCATCTTTTTTTCTTCATTTTTGGCGCTCATTTTCGCCAACTTCTTTCCATGTTTGGCGTTCATTCTCGCCATCTTTCCATCTTCATTTATGGCGCTTATTTTCGCCATCTTTTCCGGGTGACACTTTTTTGTTCTTACTTCATTTCCCAGTATGAGGGAAATTCCTTTCATAGGTAGTTTATCTACCACACCAACTTTCATAGGTCCATTTTTCCACTGGGACTTTAGGGTTATTTTACATAGCGGTATTTTTACCCTCTTTCCGCCGATACCCTCTATCATCACAGTCTCACGTGTTGCTTCTATTACCCCTTTAGGTAATTTACTTCGTAGAAGTAACGACTGAGATGCTCCGGTATCTCGTAAGATTGAGACTTCCACTGGTCCTCCGTGTGGGCCTCTTATCATCCCTTTTTTCGTCCAGGGTCGATAGGATTGGTTCCCTCTAGGTGTTGTTACAGCTCCTTGAGGTTTTCTCGGCTGGGTCTGGTTTCTATCAGGACCTTTTCCAAGCTGACACCTTATGGCTATGTGACCAGCCTTTCCGCATTTGTAGCAGACCACTGTTCTGCTGCTACTTTGGAAGGTCCTTCTATTTTCTTCCTTGGGTCTTCCTTCAGGGCTTAACTCAGCTTTGAATTTCACTCTGTTTCCCGTGAACGTTTTTTCCTTCGTTTTTCGGTGTGTGAGGATGTATTCGTCTGCTAGTGCGGCCATTTCATAGGTCACGTCAGTTTTTCTTTCACTTAAGTGAACCCTGACTTCTTCTGGCACACAGTTTAAAAATTCTTCAGCTAATATTAGCTGCCGGAGTTTCTCAGCGTCTCCGTCTATCCTCTTAGAGTCACACCACTTATCCAGTGCATTCTCTTTTTCTCTCAGAAATTCCACATAAGACTGGTTTTCCGTTTTTCTCTGTGTTCGGAATTTCTGTCTATAAGCTTCTGGAACCAATTCGAAGCTTTTAAGAACCGCTGCTTTCACCAAATCATAGTCGGCGCAATTTTCTGTGGGTAGAGTGGCATACGCTCTCTGTGCTTTTCCTGTCAGCACAGTTTGGAGTAGCATCGACCAGCATTCTTTCGGCCATCCAAGATTTAGTGCAGTTCGCTCAAAATGTGCGAAGTATTCGTCCACGTTGGCTTCTTCAAATTTTGGGACTAGCCTCGCTTGCTTCGTTACTTCGAAACTGTCATGGCTTCCTTTGCGTCCTCTTATTGCCAAGTCGACTTCTCGCAGCCTTGTTTCTTGCTGAATTTTTACTTTCTCCAGTTCCATTTTATTTCTCTGTAGTTCCATTCGTGCTTGTATTTTAATTTTCTCCAGTTCAATTTCTTCTGGAGTCATTCTTATCATTTCCGTTGGTAGCTCTTCTAATACTGCTTCCTCGAAAACATTTTCGTCGACCATGTGTCTTGCTATTTTTATAACGAGTTCATGTTTCCTCATAGAATTTTCAACATTTAACTCAAGCTTCTCGCCAATTTTTATTATCTCGCTTTTTCTCAGCTTCTCCAACTTTTCCATGGAGGGTTCTTTTAAAAAGTTCTCTATTTTGTCCATTTTTAAAAAAAAATTTTTTTAAACAGTTATATTAACAAGTAATTTGACTGTTTCAACAATATTCCTTTTTTTTCTTTCACGGTCTCCCAGGGTAGATTTAAACGGCAGGAATTGTCACACGACTACAAGCAATAAATATTATTTATAATATTAAATCCCGGACGTGAGCCCCCATTTTAGGTCTGTGACGGGGAAATTGACTAAAATCCCAAAATGGGACTTTATTTTTGCACGTGTGAAGACGGGGCAGGTTGGCACTTGATCCCCTACAGAAATAAGTCCTGTTCAGAGTTCTTCTCTCAGGCAGATAAGAACTGGCATATTACGTGAGGGGATAATTTAGGGCCAGACTGGCCACCGCTGGCAAAGGGGTCCAAAATTTCACACTATCACACACCCACCAGGTCGCTAAACTTCTTCCCCTTAGATAATAGAAGAATACGGGCCTATAGGTCTTAGTTGTAATAATATTAATATTGCTGTAGTAGTAGTCGGTAACTCCGGTTTTCCGTGTGATACTTTAGGAATTAATAGGACAGTTCTAAGCAAGGTAATGTAAGGCGAATAGAAGCTGAAAGGAAAGCATGGAATAATAACATAGACCACATGGTAAAATGAAAATACATAGGTTCTTTACTACGGTTATATACATATATATGTTCAAAGTGTCAAAAATATATAATAGGATAGTCCATGAATATAAATGTCTTTTCTTGGCTTTTATCCTTTTTCAAATTGAGAGAGAGTGGTAAACAAAATTTGGGTGTAAAGGGAAAATGTCCCAAAGTTACTTATCTTATTTTTTTGACGGGGTTCCACTGGAGAATTTCTCTTCTTTCACGGGCTAATAGACTTTGTACTGTTTTTAATGCTGGCTTGAAGGATTTTGGAGTCCCTCGTGTCTCAGTCTTTTTGTCTTTAGCCCGGAGTAAAAATGGCTATCGTCCGTCTGCCACCAGACTTGCTCAAAAACTACCTTTTTTTGTCTTTACTTCCGTTGAGGGGAAGGGAACCCCATTTCCGTTTGGGGTCCCCCCACCAATCATTTGGCTTTATTTTCTCCTTCCCCTTCCGATGTCCGGCGACCCAAGGTCACTTAGGTGCGAACATCTGTGTGACCCACATTCTCTCATAACGGTCACTTTTTGACTGCTAGATAATGTTAGTTCAACGGGGGGGGGGAGTATCATTCCCACCTCCTCGTCTCCGTGAGCCATCACGTGACAATGGTACTATTTAATTCATGGGTGGGGGAGGTTCATAACTCACCTAAAAATATTAATCTGAAAATAAACTGAAGTTCGAACTGGTTAACTACGATGTCATATTCCATCGCGTTAGCCATTACACCATGGGGATTCCCTCCACAAAATATTTTGTATGTTAATGAAATATAATGAATACACATATACTTTCATAACCTTACACCTAAAAGCTATCAATTTTGTCCTTTTCTTTATCATAAACAAATTTTTCTACAAAGAAAAAAAATGCAAATTTAAGATTTAATGTTATTCCATTATATTTATTTAAGAGACGTAAATGAAAGTGTTTCATCACATATTAAAAAATACCCTTTTTAGAAAAGACGTATGTGTGCCATAATTTCCAAGAACAACTTTTCCCTATTTTTTCACTAAATCTAGGCGGTCTGGAACCAGCTATCCCCGGCCTAGTAAGTAGAATTCCGCAATTCAAACACAACAGACCTAATTTGTTTTATTGCTACTCAAAAATATCAGTTCCGAATAACACGAACAATAGCAAAGTTTAATCGGCAAAGGAATTCAGGACTGACATTATTCGGTCTTTTTCTAGAAAAGTGTAATTTGATTTTTAGATATGAGGAAACATTTTAACTTTGAGACTCTTACAGACTTAATTGAGGATTCAAGGTTGATTTGGACCTTAACCCCCATTTTTTTTTCAACGCTTCATGGTTCAGGGGCTTATCTTAACAAAATTGGCTCCGTCTAAAAATAAAAATAAAAAAATAAATAAAATAAAATAAAATTAACCCCGCCCTTTTTTTTTTTTCGCTACTAATTTTTGTTGCTTAACATTCATCTGCCTTTCCTTTTCTGATGTAATTTGTGGGGGTATATTGTTGGATATTTTGATCCCACAATTTATATTGGCTTATTATTGAAAAGCAAACGAAGTAAAACGATGTAAAATGACGCGGAAAAAAGAACATTCAAAACAAAGCAGTACAAACAATATTAAATTTATATATCAACAAATACATAAAAAAGAAAAATTACAAAACATTACGAATATTCTAATATAGTCTGTTAAATATTCCTCTGTGTGTATGCGTGTGTGTATGTAACTAACACTAATATAATGGTGAAAGACTAAATATTGAAAATGTTATGATAACTATAAAATGTATGTTGCCAAGTATTTCATGCGAGGTATCAATATGCAGAAATATAGCAATGTATTCTAGGAGGCCCGTGTCTTCTCTTACGTTGATTGTTTGTCTCTTTCGGGGTTTGACGAAATTCCGGAAGCTGTGTTTGAGGCTGGAACTTGTCTAACCGAAAAGGCAGAACAGGAAAGAAAAAATGTCGCAGAATGTATACGCACCCATGTGACGCGTATTGAGTTGTCTTACTAACTGGCAAAGGTCAAGCTGTTTCTGGAAGTCGAAATGAAGAGAGAGAGAGAGAGAGAGAGAGAGAGAGAGAGAGAGAGAGAGAGAGAGAGAGAGAGAGTGCTGTCTCTGGAAGTCAAAATATGAGAGAATTAGTTCTTGGAAGACGAGAGTATATATAGGCAATCTTTGTCATGTTGTCGGCTCCAAATGCGCAGGATAAAATCAAAGGTGCGGACGTAATTGGGAGCACAAATCACGAGATTTTCCTGACCAAAATGTTCTCGAGACTGATTAGTTTACCGACATCACCATCTTTGTTTCGGGAACAAGTGGTATCACGGCCATTTTAAAATATAGGAGTGTAAATCCTATAAATTTATCAGGTTTTTTAAATTATTAGTTTTCTATGGTTTCAAACATTTCGACGTTGTATTTTATTACAAATGGAATCTATTTAAAAGATATAATAAGGACACGATCTCTAATTTTTCGGCTTTCATATACATGAGTTATATCTTTTACTTGTTTTTATTTTCATTATTCCTAAGAAGAGGAGGAAAATCCTTAAAAATAAGAGATAACTATAAGGACCCACATTTCAATGATATGAACAGCATTTTAAAATTGACACAAGAAAATAAAAGTAAGAGAACGATTATTGGTATATATATATATATATATATATATATATATATATATATATATATATATATATATATATATGTGTGTGTGAGAGAGAGAGAGAGAGAGAGAGAGAGAGAGAGAGAGGCGTGCTTAGCGTAACGGTTATTATCGCCATAGGAAATGGAGTCGGCGACTTAAGTTCAAGTCATAGATGAAGCTGTTTGCATTTTACTTCGCAAAAATGCTCTTGAGAAAAGCCTCAATCCATCTCTTCTCCATCCAGCTATGGGTAAATAGAAATATAAACTGAGCTATTTAATTTTGTTTAGGCAACTAGTATAGGAGAAAGAAAACTAAGTTCAAACAAGCTGTACTTCACTTAGAATTTAATATTATGTAATATCATGTCTGTAGAGGAGAGGTAGGTAAAATGCAAGCATGAACATGAGTTATTTTTCACTTGTTTTTATTTTTATTATTCCTTCAGATAATGAGAAAGAGAAAAAGAGTGGGAGGAGGAAGAAAATTCCTTATAATCAGTGTGGGAGATAACTATTAGAACCAACCCAAGTTTAAATGACGTTAGCACTATTTTAAATTTGACGTTTGAAAATAAAAACAAGGGGAAAATAATTATATATGTCGCTTCCACACTGTAAACATTACCATTATCTCTTCCACTTCCAAAAAAAAAAAGAAATACGGCAAGCGGTTTTAAATACATCAAAAAGCCAACGATGTTAAAAATCAGAAAACAAGGCTTAGAACGGAATTTACATTACAAATAGTTCACAAAACCAGTGTGAAAGCTTTCCTTTCTTGGCATAAATTTCGCCCTTTTTCCAACCACTTCGTCTTGCCTGCCCCTCGGCTTTTTGGCAAGGTGGGTGCGCAACAACCATTGACCAGCAAGTATAGCACTGGACATCGTTGTCCAGTTAAGCTATAATCAGCCATACGTGCCTAAACCCAGATTTGGTCCATGTCCAGCTAGGCTCACCAGGCCCACATTGCACTAAGTGGGTCGATTACCAGCATAGACAAGAAGGGCTCGAGCCGAGGCTCGTGCCCGACCCCCCTAAATCCCCACTATAATCGGCCTTCGGGTCATTGACTTTGTGTTGAGTCCTGTTTGGTGGGAGGCAGTGACAAATATCGTCTTCCGCGCCCCACAGCCTTTTAGCTGGGTGGCCTCACAACGGCCATTGACCAGCAAGTATAGCTCTGGACCCCGTGGTCCAGTTTAAGCTAAATAAGGCATATGTGCCTGGACCCAGATTTGGGCCCATGTCCAGCTAGGCTCATCAGGCTGACACTTAGTGAGCCGATGACCAGCAAAGTCCAGTAGGGCTTGAGAGTCGGCTTGTGCTCGACCTTCCCCTACCCTAATCCCCACTTTAAGCCAACCTTCGAGTCATTGACCTTGTACCAAGTCCTGTCTGGTGGGAGGCAGAGACAAATAAAGGCTTGCGTTGCTCTAGGGGGCAGAATCAGAGTGTAGTATCTGTTCCATGGATATTTTGTATTCAGCGATACGCGATACGCGATGAGCGATACGCTCCCACAGCGATCCTTCCTTTGTGGTTGATCTAGCCATCTGAAGTCGTTCCGGCCAAGATTCCACTTTTTGGTTGACGATGGCCACTGGAATGCTTCAGCTGCAATCCCACAACTTGACGTTGATTCTCGAATTTATCTGCTCTCGGACTCGGCTTTGTTTAGGGAAAAAAGGTCTCTAGCCTTGAGTTGGAGTATCTCCCCACCTCGGAATCGTCGAAGCAGACGGCCAGGACGTAGGTACTATTTACCAACCCCTCCGCTCGGGCAGGATATGACACAAGGTCAATTTTTAAGCGGAGTTTAACAGGTTTGAATTCAGAGTTTTCCTTCTCCTAGACTAGTTGCCTCAACAAGGCTGAAGAACCTAGTCCGTCCTACTATTTACCCATTGCTGGAGGGAGAATAAGGGGGTTCATACCTTTCCCAAGGGTATTTGCCCGAAAGTGTACATAATAGCGCGACTGGAGTACGAACTCGCGTACTACGATTCCGCAGTTCATCGCTTTAACCATTACACCACGAGGACACCCAAGGACGTAGGAGCCTCTCGATTCCAGCGGTTCACCTGAACCGAACGCGGTCCTGTTGAAGAAAGGAACATCCCGGTCTCCTCACCTTTGTTCCGACTCGCCAGCTGTTAGTGATGCCTGTCCTGTTGATTGCCCGTTCCCGCCATCCTTGCCGTGACCTCGCCTGCCTGCCGTTTGCCTGTTCCCGACACCAACTCTATCCTGCTATCTCCCGCTGGTTGAAGACTGTTCGACCCGAGTACTCAGAAGATACTCGATAAAATGTCATTATTAGGGCAAAACCCATAAGTCTTTTGCGAACTACAAGTTCATTTGTTTTCAGCTTTTCAGAAAGTTCCCATCTCCTGACCTCGAGTCCGACCAGCCCGCAGTCCAACAACACCGACGACCTTGCCCTACGACCACCCTACTGCCGACGACCAGAACCAGACTAGCGATCGACCAGTCTCATGCTGATCACCTTCCCAGCACCGAACTGTACATAATCCGGTCAATAAAATTTGCGCCCGCTTTCTTGTTACACTGTCACCCTCGCGTTAGTCGCTTCTTTGTCTTGGCTGTTCACAGTAATTCACGTTTGTAAACTAAGTAGAGTCGACATCCTTATCGGTCTTGCTATATATATTTATATATATATAGACGAGAACAATATGGTTTAAGTGTGCTGTATCTTCACCTATTTTGTCTCGTATTGTCAAATCTGTGGAGGATGGTTTGTTCTCGAGTTTTTATCAAATGCAAAATTCCGAGTGTCGGTTCCACAATTGACAAGATAACGATTTGAACAACGCAAAAAAAAAAAAAAGAAATTTCATAATGTTAAACAAATATCTTTTATAACATAAAACAAGCGAGGAAAAGTCAATACAAAGTAGAAATGTGCGAATATGTTTGTTACGTATGTAGAGGTATTTCGGTGTACATGGTAAAAACATGTTAGCTGAATGGTAGCAAATGTCACTCGAAGTATCTCTGTGTCCGTGTGTTCGCCATCAAAACAGAAAGAGTAAAAAAATGACCAAGTCGTATTTATGTATATGTGTGTGTGTGTGTGCGCACGCGCGTAAACTAAAAAGTAAATAGCAGCGGAGTATGTCTGCCCACTAACTGAATGTGTGCGTACGTATGTAGGAGGCGATGTTGAAGTTCAGAAAAAGTTTAGTATATTGAAAGACGGTAAGTATACTAATTTTATTAGGACTATGAACGTATTTTCGTTAGCTGGAAGTTCTCCAATGCTCGGCTGCATGTCTAAAGCTGTGCGTGGCGAATGTCTGAGACTGGAGAACGATTGAGAGGGAAAGAGAAAAAGAAGTTGCTGATTTCGTAATCACGAAATATATATGATCCTAGTCACGTGACCGGCTTTAAAAGTAAGATTTATTTTTACGCGGGACAAGTTCCTTTAGGATTCCAAACGCACGGGCGTAGTTGAAAACATCGGCACGTGACTAATCCATTCAACCAGGTTCCCGAAACAACTTATTTTTTGGCACCTAACTATTTTTGTTTCGGGAACAAGTTTTCTACAAGTGAGTTTTGGATCCTATATTTCTAGAATTTTCAACTACACGTGGTCTTCGTCGACTGGTCAAAAATATAGGAGTGTACATCCTAGAAATCTTTCTCGAAGGTCTGGCATCTAATTTTAGCTGAATTTCTAAAAGCGTGCCATGTTCAACAAGAGTGGAATTCTATTATGCGGTGCTGTATGCAAATGTAGTCGAATTTCATACTACAAAGTATTTCACAATTGTTGAAACAAAGCAGGTGCTTCTCGTAATCCGTTGACTTTATTTTATTTCTCTTTTCAGATTATTGCAGGAAAATAGTTAATATTTTAATATATTTAACTGAATATAGCGAGATTATCATTTGGACCATGGAGTAGATCTTTTGCGTGAATACATTATGAAACTAAGTCTTTCAAGATTGTTCAAGCAAGATACAGAAGGAAATTCAATTTCCATATTGAAACTGAATTCCCTTCCATATCTTGCCCAAACATGAGGTAGATTTTCAAGTTGGTTAAGAACTTTGAAGCTCAAGTCACTTGTGAATATCGTAGGGCAACAGGTTCCTCACAATCTGGGCCTCAAGCATGTTACGAGGGCTCCAGAGTCGATCAACCAGAGTTCGTCCAGATCTTTACCACGAAAGAATCAAGAAAGTGGAATCTCTGTATTTTCTCTTCAGCGCATTCTAATTAAAGATCTCTAACTTGATCCGCACCAGATTTAAATCAAGCATCAACTGACCCGGGCCGTTATAGAAAATAGGGTAGCTATGTGCCAGTGGTTTTCACAAAAGATCGACAATGACAAGGAATTCTTGAATGATGTCTGGTTTTCAGATAAAGCCCACTTCCTCTTAAACAGTCCTGTAAATTCCAAGAACTGAGTGTTAGAGGAAAGCGAGAGCCTTCATAGAATTGTTGAGCGCCCTCTGCATTTAAAGAAGTGCTCGGCATGAGTCGCCATCTCGAACTATGGCTCTAGTGAATAATTTTTCTTCGAAGATGATGGAGTAATGCAGTGACAATGATAAAATGTATTACATTCCAGTGTTTGAGTAGTTGTTGAAAGAGCTCGAAAAATATGAGGACTTTGATGAACAACAACAGAAGTTCCAGAAGATGGTGCTCCTCCTTACACTGCTAATGTTTCAATGGCATGCTCCCTGAAATGTTTGGAATGCGTCTCATTAGCTGCAAAGCTGAAGTGTAATGGGTACCTCATTCATCCAGATTTCTTCCGCAGGGTGTTCCTCAAGGACAATATCTACCGAGGCAAGCTCTCGCACAATTGAAGGCAGCCATCGCTCTGGAGGAATGTGCACGTGTCAACAACTTTGCCCGCCACATTCAACAGTGCCTTCAACGGAATGACGGACATCTGAAGCATATATTCTTGGACTATTTTTGACATTTTGGGTTCATGCTTGAAACTAAATTGTGGCAGATCCTAAAATGTAACCCTTTACCTTTCAATAAATATAACTTTCATTACTCTATCATTTGTGCTCCTTGAATTGGATCTGATTATTTTGTTTCAAAAGTTGTTTCAAAAGTTGCATATTTTTATTCGCAGCATTTAGAGCAACTTAAAACTGAAGATCGCTCTCCCCGATCCTAGATTTCAGTTTCCAAACGTTGGCAACCCTGGTTGATATATTGAAGGCTGTAATGAATCAGGTCACAATTCTCTTTATTTTGGATTTAATCGTATCTGTTTCTGCTTCCGTAAATGAACCAATAATCTCAATATGGGTCAGCTGTCCGCGGATGATATGAAACTATCCTTAAACAAAACAGAAGATATCCAACAGTAGACAGATTGATTTCTTCTTTAAACAATATATTTTTGATAATGACATTATTAAATGATTTGGTTTGGTTTGGTTTGGTTTTATGGCATATCAACCATTGTAGGTTATTTAATGCCAAATTCTGTTTATACATATATATTAGGTATATATATGATTTGTAAATGCATTTTGCAGATAATATTCTTAAACAAGCCAGAGTTCTTTTTTGGTACGCAGTTAAATGGTTTCAAGTATTGCTATATAACAGTCACAATTTAACATTAATCATTTGTTTGCACACATAGGTTGTTCTCTTTGATCCATAGATAGATCCCTATCAGGTACTACCACACCGGGCCAGAGTCGACCTGGTAGCAATGGTAATGAAGGAGTACTTCACATTGCCCAAATCTCCAAGGCTGGAGCCTCGCTATCTAATGGTTTAATATCATATCCAGGGCACTCATTGCGTGGAGAGCGTCTTACCCCCTGCAGAGATGCATTCGGTTTATTCTACAGCTCCAGCCGACTGGGCTAACGTTGTTAAAGATTAACAAAGAAGTGTCACAGCTACAGATTTATTGCTCCACTCTTACAACTAGAACAACTAAAAATAAACTTTATTCAAAAGCAAAAATGAGTTTCACATCTAAATCAGGGATTTATTAAATACCCCGTAAGCAATGACCTCAAAATATATTGATGAAACTTAAAGAAAAGAACAGATGAACATGGAAGAAACTTGAAAATGAGAAACAAGATTAATGCCATGATACACCATCCTAACATCTTCGATCACTGGTATGATATAAAAAGCGGCATTTCATAAAATTGATAAATAAAGATGAAAATGAAAAATCTGGAAATCGATGCTTTGAAAGCGCTTTTTAATTCCCGAGTTAGTTGTTGTCAACTTACGTCCGAGTTTTTACTATATATCGCCTTTCTTTACAAAATTGAAATATGGGATTCATATTCCTTTGTTTTATTATATTTCGCTCGTACTCTAACTCCATCAGAATAAATATGAATTATTTACTAAAAATGCATTCTCATAATGCAAGAGAAAGAAGCCTGATTTCATATATATATATATATATATATATATATATATATATATATATATATATATATATATATATATACTATTGTTTTTCTTGTTTGTTTGTTTTTTTAATGTGAAACCATTTTCTTATATTTGATCTACTGATATTCGTAGTACGTAATTTAGGCCGATTATAAAGATATTTGGTGCTATGTATTACCTTACAAGACTCCCGCGACAATGTCAACAAAGTCTGTGTCACTATCTGGTGAGCGTACCATTGTTTACTTGTTTATGTAAAACTATGGTGGCATGGGTGATGATTTGGTTGTTGCAATTATCTGACGCCGTTTTTAGATTGGTTTCTTCTTACCCCCATCTTAATTCTCTTACTTTTCTTATTGTCTGTAAAAGCTGCAAGGAAAGAATAAGAAAGAAAGGCAGAGAGAGAGAGAGAGAGAGAGAGAGAGAGAGAGAGAGAGAGAGAGAGAGAGGGAGATTTTAATAACAACTTTATCTCATTTGGTATTATCGCAGGGACTCTGTAGTGAGGAAATGTTTCCTTAGATTATTTGAGAAATTCACTTGTCATTTTCGGGATTGATATATTCAAATTCGATGTTTTTAGTCGTGGTTTGATCAGTTCATTAGATACTTTTAATATTGGCTGCTGTCAACAGATAAAGCTGCTATAAGGTAGATATTTCCATTATTCGGTATTTTAGTCGTAGGTTGCTGGTAACAGAGACGGCTGTTACTATTGGAAAGATAAACCAGAGTACCGCATAAACGGACACGGGGCATTCGACCAACACACCAGAAAGATATCGGTGTTTTCAATCCAACGGTCACTACTGAAAAAGCAAGCGGGATTCTTTCTTTTGCCTGAACGGTTCCTTTTCTTTGCGCATGGAATCAAATGTCTAAAAAAAATCAAAGAACAATAGTGTTGCCTCCAGATTTTTTTGCAGGTTTGATACGAGTGAGAAGCAGAGCATTATAAACCTTACCTATTATGGCCATAAGAGTTATGCCTTTGTAGTTCTTTATGATTCCAAGGTAACCTTTCTTGGAGAAAGAGAAGATGCAGACTTTCACGCAGCACTCAATTGTGTTTTGTTTAAATACAGTATTGCTTTTGTATGTCGTCAAATTTCATTATCTTTCAAATTTTAGGAGGTATTTGGTCGAGACCTGCAGCTTTTCTGCTTTTAATTTTTTTCAATGCAGCGTCAAGTTCTTCTTTCTTAAACTGTTCAAGTCTGATATCAGAATTTGTCAGTGATATCAGGAGGATTTTCAAGCAGATTCTTGAAATGTTCTCTCCATGCCTGAAGTCTTTCTTCTTGGTTGGTAGATTTTAGTTTTACTCTCGAGTTCCCTCTTCCGCTTACTTCATTTACTGTTTGTTATGCTAATCTTGATTGTCTATCTTCTACTGAAATTCTGATTTTATTAATTTGTCCGTCAATGTATTCTGGTCGTTTTGGGTTTTTTTTTAATGTGTTGGTTCTTCCTACGCTTTCTTAATTTTCTTCTCATTAGCATTTGTTGGTTTTCTTTATTAGGTAAATATACTTTTTTCATGTTATCTCGTTTTCTCCTAGTGCAAGTGACTCTACGTTTGGTTCTTGGTTTGGTTGGTATGTACTCTGTAAAACTATCGTTTGGCCCGGAACCAAACCTGGTTTGCACCTCTCTGGGCACTTACCTTGGGCCCGGTGCCAAATATAGTACTATGTTTTGGCCCGGCACCAATTATTACACCATCGCTTGGTCCGGTACCAAATCATTTATTGTTCGATGTTCAGACTGCATACCGTAGAGAGAGAGAGAGAGAGAGAGAGAGAGAGAGAAATCAGTAAGGGTCTATGAACAGGCACAAAGACCCCCCCCCGACCGAACTCTCTGAACGCCAAATTCTAACTGATCCAACTGACGACTGACTACTGACCGACCGACTACATTTCAAAATTCGCTAATTTTTATACATCTAAATTCAGGATAATGGTAGGGTAACGTCAACCTGCTAAGTTATTGCGTCATCTCACACGTCTAACCAAACCAGATAATAGAATAATTAACCATCACGGCAGCTGGGTCATGATTCGGCTACAGCTTCTATATGCAATAACAAGTTTTCACATTCGTTATTTGGAGTATGACTTTCAGATGTCTCCTGAGGAGTATCATACTTGCTTCTTACAGTTGCAGTATATTGATTGCTTATATCACTATTGGCAAGTGAGGACCAGTCATATCGTGAAGCTTTAACTGTTTGTTTCTTATCACTGCGTCGATTCAGGCAAATCCTTACTAAGACGATTCTATAATTGGAAGAAACTCCTTCAAAAGAGGAGTTTGACTCACAGTTCACAATGCTGTTTATCCACTTTTTGTTTATAAATATTTAATCGACCTGTGCTTTAGAGTTATTTGGTTAGGTGGAGGTCCATAGCTTTCTCTTATTTTTTTTGGAATTTATTGTTTAGGCATGCAAGCTTGTTCTCAAGAAGAAAAAAAAACCTTCGAGATAGTTACCATATCTGTTTGACGAGTTGTGTAAGCAGAATTTATTATTTCCATTTTTACCTATATGAGCATTTACGTTACCACCAATGATCAGAACATTGTGTTTGAGAATGTGCTGAACGATGAAAGATAGTTCGTTATAGATAATAGTGATGTATGTTTCATCACTGGCACTTGTGGAACTGTAGCAAGAGACGATTGTGGTGCAGGGGTTATCCTTGTATGATGCACACTATTCTTGGTTGGATTTTTTCTACTCTTTTTAGTGATTTTAAAGCACGGGGACTCAAAAGCATTCCTGCACCTCTCATGTAGACGCAAACACAAATATTTGTCCATTAACGGGCTCATGGTATTTAGTTCTAACTCCCTATGGTAATAATTATGTTCTAGTACGCATACCAACCCATTGGCCTAGCGGTAGAGTGTCCGCCAATGGTCCGGGTGACTGGGATTCAATCTCAGGTTGAGTCATACCAAAAACTCAAAAAATGGTACTTGATACCACCTTGCTTAACACTCAGCATTATAAGATACGTTTCAAGGGTAAAGTGGAGCAATCTAGGGGAAGTCGTAGCGCACTCCCCTACACCTCAGTGTTGTAGCTATTGAAAAGGGAGCTTTTGCGTAACTCTCGACAACAGTCGCCAACTTCACTACTTACGCATATGATGTCTATATTCTGCTCGGCTGCAGACGATGTAAACTCAAATAGTTGGTTTTGTGCATTTAATGTTCTTGCGTTAAAAGTCGTTGTGTTGAAAGTGCTTTTGCATCTAAGTAAGTTTGGTAGCTGAGTTTTTGAATCCTGGAGCAAGAGCTCCAGCCTAAGCAGAACGAACTCCATTTTTACCTGAGTGAAGAGCGATGTGGTTTGGACATATAGTTTAAATTAGAGTCATGATAATCTTGTTTTATTTTAAAAAATTTTTCAGAACTTTGTTTCAGCAGAAACTATGACAGACGCAGACAACAGAGATGATCTTGCATTTCTCGTAAATATGGCTGCCCAAGCCGAATCCCAGCTACATAGCCTGGAGATAGTAGCTAGGGATATTGGCCTCTTCTGAGCGTAAATAAAAAAAGAGTACATATATTTTAAACAAGAAATAGCCATCTCCACTTTAAGTAGAAAGCTTTCGAAATTAGTAGACCTGTTCACATACCTTGATAGTAATATCTCATCTATTGAAAGCGATGTCAACGTACACCCAGTAAAAGCTTTGACTGCTATTGACAGATTATTGATAAAATAGAAATCTGATCTATCCAAGAATGTTACATGCTGTTTGGAACAAATACTGGAAGCACCACCCCACAAAGCAGCGTCTGTAAGTCCACTTATCTCCCAGTCTAAGTAAGCTGAACAAGACATGCTGGCCACTGTTGGTGAATTAAGGACGAACTCATAAGTAATGTTCTCTTATGGACAACTCCATATTGTGACGGCAAATTCTTTAAAATCCCAAAACGGGACTTTATTTTTGCACGTGTGAAGACGGGGCAGGTTGGTACTTGATCCCTTGTTGAATAAGTCCTCGTTCAGAGTTTTTTTCTCAGGCATATAAGAACTGGCATATTATGTGGGGGATTAATTTATGGCCAGACTGACCACCGCTGGCAAGGGGTTCCAAATTTCACACTATACACACACCCACCAGGTCGCTAGTCTCCCTCCCCTAGACAATGGAAGATATGGACCTCTAGGTTGAGACGTAATAATATTAATTATAGTAGTCAGCAATTCCGGTTTCCCGTGTGATATTTTAAAGGAATTAATAGGACAATTTTAAGCAAGATAACATAAGGCGAATAGAAGCTGGAAAAGAAACATGAAAATAACAAATTCGTAGCAGAACTGCAAAGAACAACTTCGACCACGTGGGAACATTAAAATACATGAATCTTTTACTACACATGGATATACACCGTCAAAGTGTCAAATATATAATAAATGAACAGTCCATGAACATAAATGTCTTTCTTCTTTTCTTTTCTTTCGTTTTCCTTCAAATTGAGAGAGAGAGAGAGAGGGTATATAAAATGTATGTGTGTGTGTGTGTGTGTGTGAAAAAGAGAAAGAAAGAGAGAGAAAGAGAAAGAGAGAGAGAGAGAGACCCAGGGAACTCCACTGTATCAGTATGATTTGATGATGATGATGTATATACATGTTTAAAAACGGAAAAATAGTATATATATATATATATAACTGATGCACTCACGCGCACCCAACCACCCAGCCACATACACATAGATAGCGGACAAAAGTGTAAATGATTGAATAACACACCAATCAACAAATTAATAAATTTTATTCCTTTAAATTGAGGGAAAAGTTTGAGAATTAATTTTTTTTTTCATTTATTGCGGACTTTTTGTCCTCATCTTGGTAGTTTTTGTGTTGTTTCTTCTTTCACTACGTTTCAGCCAAATTTTACCTCTGGCCTTCTTCAGGGAAAAGTTTGTTGAAAAATAAAAGATACAAAATCTTTTTTGTAAGAAAACATGATATTCGTCAGAATCAAGGCTGAATCCTACTCATGGTCGCATTCGCCTTACATCACCTAGATATGCGTAAAGGGTCCTTTTAAGGACTACTAGAGGTCTTCTTCTGCGAGTTGGAGTATCTCTGACGGTTCTTACGGACTCGTCGAAGCAGACGGCCTGGAGGCAAACACGAAGAGGATTCTAAGACTACCCGGTCTGAACCAACTCGGTCGATTCCGTTGTCCGTTCGTTTGCTTGGCTGCGCAGCGCTAAGGCACGGGTTAGCCTTTAGCTACCGCTTACCTATCTGCACAGCGCTAAGATACCGCTAATCTTAGCTGCTGCCTCCCGGCCTGTTTACTCGATAATGTAGCGCTATGGCACGGGTTAGGCCTTAGCTACCGTTTCCGATACGTCCGCGCAGCTAAGGCGCGGCAAAGCGTCAGCCAAACCTTCCGATACGTCCGCACAACTAGGGCACGGCAAAGCCTTAGGATCACTTCCCGATTCGTCCGCACAGCTAGGGCACGGCAAAGTCCTAGCCTCACCGATTCGCTCGCTCAACTTCGATCCGATTACCCTGTTCGTTCACTTGGTCCGCAGTGCTAAGACACGGTTAAGTTTTAGTCACCACGCTCGCTCGACTCTGAATATTTTTAACAGAATAAAAATGTAAACAAACATATTCGTTTAATTTAAGATAATCAAGTGATGTTGAAATTAAATGCATACTTGAAGGAAAAAAAATGTTAGATTTTCAATCAAAAGAAATAAATTGAAATTCTCTTTTGGACAAATCTGTAGAACCTACTAAAGATCTATCTATTTTATCACAATTTATGAGGTTGAGATATTTTGGAATTTGCAAATCAGCAGTTAAAAATAGCTTGAATTTCATTGGCTTTTTAAAAAAGTTGGACCGTTTCTGTTCTTTTATGAGTACTACTGGGCGAGTTTTTTTTTCTCGCCAGTCTGCTTTTTCACGAACTCTGTTAGAACGTCTGTTAGAAGTCTGTAAGTGAACAGTCTGTTAGACTGCTAGTCAATCGGTTGGTCTGTCAGTGAGAAGTTGAAGCCAGTATGTTGGCCATCGACCAGTTGTGAGGAGTTGAAAGCAAGATATGTGACTCCACCATCCACCAGGAACGATGTAAAATTTGCAATTAACTAAGGGAGAGTTGATTGGTTTCCGCGGTGGAAGGGAAGCCAAGAAGTGGTTCCTTTCCGTAGAAAGCAGAAAAGTTGCAGGGCTCTCCATAGTCAAAGCGAGTAAGTCTTAGGAGAATTTTTTTAAGAAGAAAGGTCAGTGGAAGAAATTTATCGAAAAACGTTAAATTCCTCAGAACACCATTCTAAAATTATTTAGAAACCTCAGAGAAAAGGATAACGCTAACTGAAGAGAGAAGAGACTCATACCAGCCTGTGAAAATCACATGCTAGAAATTTGAAACAAAGGAAAGAAAAAAGAAAAGAGAACTTTGAATTCAGACTCCATTTTGGTATTTCTGTAAAAAAATGTTTTTGTAATATACAACTTTTCTTGGTTTCGGTCCAACATCGAGTAGGTCCATTTGACTTTCCAATTCTATCATTTTGTTTTAATTTTTTTTTTTTTTTGTTGTTGAAATGTGTTTGTTTTTTTCAACTATGCACGCCGAATTTTGTGCAATGTCGGTGGAAATGTATTTCTTAAATTTATTTCCTTAGAAATAAATTCTTTGTAATGGGTGGCATAAGTGTTTGTTTGCCTTTGAAATATAGTAGTTGTTTCTTTTTTTGTATGGTAATAGTTGAATTACTTCTCCCTTTCCTCTGTTCTTACACGTCTTATTTTTATTACATTTTTCTCTTTCCTACCCCACGGAGATTCTCGGTTTACTGCTATCTTGTACGGCAACATTCATGGCTTCGTTACCCCCACCTCGTTTTTGTACTCACGGGTGACTCTTTAGGGATAATTCAAAAAGATAGGCTCGAAATGAAATAGAAATGTTGACAATTTAACTATGAGTAATCGGTTTTAAAATGCATTTTAAACAATCTAGGAGGCAAAAGTTCTTAAACTATTTTGAATTTTGATCCTTCAAATTTTTCATGGCAAGTCAAATAGTCTTGTCTGAGAACCTCAAAAAAAAAAAAAAAAAAAAAAAAAAAAGAAAAGAACAGCGCTTAATCGCTGATTTAAAAGGATTAATTTTTATTAAAATAAACGAATCCTTTCACGGAAAATAAAACAACAAAAAAAGAAAGGAGAAAATAAAACGGACAAAAAAGAAAGGAGAAAAAAAAGACAAACGTGCCTTGTGCGTACAATTAAGAACTATTTATTATCGAATAGATAAAAATAGATAAAAAGGAGTTACAAAATTTTGAAGAAAAACACTAGTTGCTAAAATTAATTGCTATTTTAGCGACCAGTAAAAAAACTGAATCAAGTAACAATGATACAAATTGTTTCAAAAAAACACTGCGTCACTCATGAATTACAAGAAACTGATATGTCTTCAACAAATAAAGGTGCTGGTACTTACAACTAAAAAAAGGGTGTTGTATGAGTGCAAAAAAGATTTGAAAAAGTCTCTTAGACGAAAAACATCACTCGGGAAAACCTGTTCACTTTTCTGTCAAGAATACAGTGAATAATGCAGGCACATGGGGTTCATTCGGCAATTCTTTCATCACTTGTATGGGACAGCAAATTCAAATGTACACCTCATGGTCTGAATCAAGACAGCACAAATTCTCTGATATAGGCAACAGCATATTTCTCTAATAAGACTACAGCTCAGTAGGGTAGTTCTGATGGACATCTCGTGGTCAAAGTCGAGACAGCACAAATTCACAGATATAGGCAACAGCATATTTCTCCAAGAGAGGTCTAGCACAGCAGCAAAATTCTCTGAGGGATTTACTCCCTATTCACTATTTTCCCTTAACTGTAGGGAACAGCAAGGTTTAAAAAGCAGCACATCCTGCGAAAATTCACAGGACTTCTAAATTCACGTCTTCTCGGTGATGTGGCTTGAGCCCCAAAAAGGGTTAAACTATCAACAGCCAGTGTCAGTTCCAAAAGATGCCGTCATTTCCTTCCGGCGGTGACAACCATAAAAGTCCCTTCCAAAAAGATGTTCCCATTACAATAAAATAATTCTAACAGATTGGTCAATTAATGTAAAAGTACAGATATAAAAATTATTGTTTTTCAAGCCTATTTTTAGCACAAAACTTCACACATTTTTTTTAGTATGAAAATCAGTTGATTTAGCAAACACACACACACACACACACACACACACACACACACACACACACACACACACACACACACATATATATATATATATATATATATATATATGAGAAGCGACAGAAACGTTCGTAAGTTGACCAAAATACTTTCATAGAATATAACCAAATGAGGTTTGTTTTTAACATAGTCCCTCTTGCGGGCTACACTTCTTTAATCGGTGTTGCAGTGCTTGGATGCCACTGTTAAAAAAATTCAACTGAAGATATGACGTCACTATATAGTATTTTCTGCCTATGAACATTTCAACTCCTGAACTTTCAACCCACTTTCTTAGACACACACACGCGCGCGTGCACATATATGCAAGCAACCCCTGATGATGGCCTATGCAAGGTTCGAAAGCGCTCGGGACAATTTTGGTAAATTCATCCACCAATTCTTACCTGAAACCAAGACACTTAACATGAAACTTGAAAGGATTTTAATAAAATTATACAGACAAAATGTGTTTTTATTATCTAATAAAACACGCTTAAATGAAAGACTGCTACCCAACTACACACACACACACACATATCAAAAGGAATTTGAAGGAAAAAAATTTGAAATATAAAGGAAATTAAAGAGAATAAAATTTGCAATATAAAAAATTTAGAGAGTAAAATTTGCAGTATAAAAGAAATTTAGAAGAGAATATAATTTAATATGAAGGAAATTATGCCAAAGCCAGATTTAGTATTTAGCTGGGTACTGTTTTTAGGGGTGGGGGGCTTTAGTGTGTAATTTTAAACGGTAACTTCAAACGGTAAGTACCGCAGATTTCTTTTTCGGATACTGATTAAAAAAGATAACAGACAATAAAATTTTTAAAAGGGAATCTTATGCAAAAGAAACAAGAAAGAAAGGGATAGAAAAGATAATGTTGCAAATTTTAGTGTAATTTGCGGGAAATTTATCAGAGAGGGTGACCGGGAAACAGAGTTCTTTGAATATGAATATTTTTTTTCTTTTTAGTTTTGTCGAAATGTTTCAGTTTTCATTTAATGTTGAGCCTTCTGTAAAGTTATCTTGTTGTGGGTGAATGTGAGTGAGTTCCCGTCCGTATTTTACGGGTATTACTTTCAGGTTTAGTTCCACCACAAATACAACACAAATTTTACAAGCACGTAAACAAATGGAATATGACAACGACGAATATTAAGAAACAAACAATTCAGTAATCATAACAAACAGGATAAAAATGATTAGAAATACAATGTTCATGTTATGTACGAGTGGCTTTTGTAGAAAATACAGTTATGGCCAGTTGAATGAAAATTGGATTGTTCGCCCGTGTGTGTTTACATGTTAGTAAAGTCTATTAGATAAATGGGTCCATAGTTAGCCGAAGAAAGGAGGATAAAAATTTTGGCTTTATTTACATACATGGGTATGTGTGTGTGTGTATATAAGTGATGACCTGTAAGTATGGGTCTTTGTTTTCTTAAGTCCGCACGTGCATTTTCTTATGATCTTTGGCGACAACGTTGTCGCATTGGTAAAAGAAGGTCGCATGTCTCTTTGCCGTGTCTTGTGTTTGATGGGTAGTCGAAGGAATGAACTTTTGGCAGTGGAATGAATGGCCTTTTGGTAGTCGAATGCTCTAGTTTGTTGCGGAGGCCAGATAAATATACCGGTACCCGTAAACTTTTGAAATATAAGTGATTGACAACGAACTAAGCCAGAATGACAAAACAAGGATGTAGCTTCGAAAGGCCAAATTTTATTATGGCGAATCGTAAATCAAAAAAAGCGTACGGCGAACAATCGCCGCGGCTGGATAGTAATCGTTAGAGCAGGTCTGGATAGCTGGTACAAGACTGGTATTCGTTGGATAAGTGGTCGCTGGTGTAGGACTGGTTTCAGCTGGTGCAGGAAGGTGGTCGCTGGTTCAGGACTGGTATCTGCTAGTGCAGGTAATCGCTACTGTAGGAAGGTCGCCGGTGCAGGGCTGGTAGCCGCTGGTATCTGCTGGTCCAGGAAGATGGTCGCCGGTGCAGGACTGGTAGCTGCTTCTGCAGAGAAGTGGCCACTGGTGCAGGAGTGGTAGTTGCTGCTGCAAGTGGTCGCCGGTGCAAGAAGGTAGCTGCTGGTGCCGTCTCAAAGAGTATTAGACTTTCTGAATTATCCCTGAAAGGGCTGTTAGATTGAGAGGCTGGTAGTTGTGTCTGCTGCATTGTGCCGTATCAGGAGGTGTTTGGATAGACTTTCTGAGTAGTCCTGAAAAGGGCTTTTAAGCTGAGAGGCTGGCAATCTTCCTGCGTCGTCTGCGGCTGGAATCAGAATGTCTGCTTTAAGGGAAGCCTTGAGCAGTCTTTATGGGCAGCTGCTGCTGATTAGGCTTCATTCGTAGAACGACCAGGGGAGAATCTGCTTTCTCCCACAACATCGGCTGGCGTCCAGCCCAACTGATTTGATCCGATTTGATACCGCTGCTTTTATAGCTACCCTGTGCCACTACGCTATGCGGTCTATGTTGGATGACCTTGCTTATTATTACTATATTATAGTGAGAAACTTCATTCTAATTCGACCATGTGTTTTAAATACTATCTATTTTGTCCATTAGTTGAGGACTGTCCGTAGAAAGACATGCTGAATTAAATATTTTTTTAAAAAAGTTCTGTGCGGAGCAATTTAGTCCCTTAACGAATCGTTCCTAAATACTATTGGCTGATGACATCAGTGACTCATCATTTTTAGGAATGGAGTTTGTTTGTTTTATTTTCGTTTGGGTTATGAGTAGTCGGTCGACTACGATAAGTTGATTAAATTCTTCGTTACTTACACTTTTGAGGGCCACTAAAATGGATCAAAAATAGGATATTGTTAGGTTTTATTGCAGGTCCTAAAATTCAAGTGCGCAGACATTTCTTGGCCAATCATATTCGTATATTTACTTATTTGTTTTAGAGCCTAAAAAATTTCTGTTAATTAGTTTCTGAGCCGGATTTTCTAGAATGTTTTTATTTTGTGTTTTAGCTGATTGTTTGAAAAAGATAAAGATGTAACTTCAATGTTTATGTGATTTTGATCCGAAATTTCTAGAATGTTCTTATTCTGTGTTTTTAGCTGATTGGTTGAAAAATATAAAAATGTAACTTTAATGTTAATTTTAATCCGAAATTTCTAGAATGTTCTTGTGCATGTTTTTGGGGTTGATTATTTAAAGGCTAAAAAAATGTGTATTTTATAATCTTTTCAGCAGAAATCTCGGGTTGAATTTTCTTTCAGTTGGTTTTTCTTGATAGAATTTCAGTTGTCGACTTTCGTTTAATTTTACTTTTATTTCTTGGGAAGCTGTTTGCCTGTTTGAAATACTTATTGGCTATTCAAGAAGCAAGAGACGAAACTTTTCTGTTGTCTATTTTCCTGCCTTTACAGTTTGGTCCCCGAATTCGTGCTGAGGGGCCCCAAAGTAGTTCTCGATAAATAGTTGGAGGTAGCTTTTTTGGTGCCATATTTTCTGGGATTACTTCTCCCGTTTACACTCTGGCCAAATCAAGTGCCGCACGTAGTCGACTTGATTCCTTGTTAGAAATAAATTTTTATAATATATATATATATATATATATATATATATATATATATATATATATATATATATATTGATGAATAAAATTAACAGGCTTCTCTCTTTTAAATTTTGGAAAATTGTTTTTGGTAAATAAATCAATTTTCATTCTGATGACACTTTGAACTTTCTTCTTTTTCATATATATATATATATATATATATATATATATATATATATATATATATATATATATATATATATATATATGAAAATTTTGAAATCAAAGTATACCGAGAAAGAAAGAAAATAAAATGGAGAAAAAGAAAAAAAATTTTTTTTTAAATTGACCGGAAGTGAAAGTAAATATTTTATATCATATTGTGCATCCGTACTTTTTGAGCCAACCCTACCGCTCGCACGTGACTCAGCAGTAATACTGCTTCACTCATCTAATTCAAGATGGCTGCAGTGAAATGTCTTAACCCTAAAGCTGAAATTGCTCGTGCTGCACAGGCTCTTGCTGTCAATATCAGCGCCGCTAAAGGACTGCAAGATGTTCTCAGGACCAACCTTGGCCCAAAGGGTACTCTTAAAATGTAAAAAAGTATTTCTTTTTCTTATATTTTGCTTTTCCTCAAGCCTTTTTAACAATGCCTCCATTACAACTCGCATGATTTTCTATTATCCTGTAGTAAGAATCTTCCAGAAATGAAAACCGGCTTTCTTAGGATTTTTTAAAATACTGCTTTCTATTTTTTGATTATGTCCAAAAAAATATAAAATGAATATTTATTCAGGTTGGATTATAATTTCTGAAGCTTTGAAAGAATTTTTTTGTTAAAAGAAGTTAAATATTTGCAACATTTAGATTTCGTTTTAACAGTAGGTTATTTTTACGTTAATCTTTTTAAAAATTCCATTCTTTTATATTTAGATTGGAATTTGTTATTTTTTTTGTTTGAAGATGATCGAAAAAATTAATGAAAGTAAAAGATAATAATATTTGAAAAACTTGTAAGGACAATGACTTATTCATGTCAGTTAAATTCGGCACGTGCTTTTTTATTTCTTTTTTTTTTCTTCGGGGAAAATTTTCCAATGAATAAAACTTTTTTCATTATCGTTAATTTTCATTTACAAAAAATCTTTTTGGTAAGAAGAATTGGACCTTTTGTATAAAACTCGACAAAGTATTTTTGTAGTTGTTATATATATATATATATATAATTCTAAACCATTGTCTATTTTACATTCCCCCTTCTGTAAAATGAAAATGATTTTTAATAATAAAGAATTTTCAAGAAAAAATACATAGAAAATAACTCAAATTAAAGCTTGGATCTAACTTTTGCGAAAACAAGAAAATCTATTTAAAAAAATCTGAAAGCAAAAAGAAAAAAAAGATTACTGACAAAATATATTTTATGGTGGGAATAGAATTAATTTATTTACTCTAATTAGCTTAGATGTGGAACAAATTCAGAAGTATGTAGTGCCCAGTGAGAATCGAGTTCATCACTGACAATAGTTTATTCATCTAGCTATTTGACTATTGCACAACGTAAAGTGCCTGAATAGAATTAATTTAAATCTAATTATTTTTAGAAACATTTTATTATAAATCCCATGGTATACCCTCGACATTAAAAGCTTTTGTTTTTTTAATGACGAAAAATGACAGTCTCTGATTGCTATAAGCTTTTATCTATTCTCATTATTTCATGTAGAAATCGATCTTGTTCCTGATAGAATTTTATTTCTTTTCTAACCATTTTTCCATAGTTGATGGAATTTTTTACTGAAATTGGTATTTTTAAATTGTGAAGATCTTTGATATGACTGTGTATTAGAATTTTCATGTAACCTAATTAAAAAGAATTTTTGTATTAAATTAATTCTGAAAAATGTCTATAATTCTTTACTAAATTATTATTATTATTAGGTACTTTAAACCGTATAATTGCTTATAAATTATCTCTGTTAAGTAGGAATTCTTGAAACCATATATGTGTTAAAAAAAGAGATTATTTAACAAGAATAGTTACTTGAAACCATATAATGGTGTATAAATTATTCGTATTAGGTAGGATTATTTGAAGCCGTAAATGTGTGCAAATTATTTGTATTTTATAGGAATACTTGATATATAACTACAAACAAATGATTGTAGAGAAATAACAAAGGTGTTATTAATTTGTTCTGTTATGATAATTTGATGAATTAAAAGAATGGTCTTCAGTTTCTGGAAAAGATTTTGATCATTATTAAAAGACTAAAAAATGAAATTATTAGTATTTTTTTTTAAATTTAGCAAAAAAGTTAAATGAAGTTAGTGATCTGCAATTTTCTTCTTTTTTTTTTGTTTAATTAACAACAGCCAGCTTGCCTAATATTTCACAGCTGATTGGAATTCAGAGATTTATCTTCTCTTGGACCAGTAAAGCTAGGGGGCTCAAGTCAACCCTACATTATCATCAAGATGTGTTGATAGCACAGATCCCTTTATTCTAGTCATCCATCCCTATTAATCATGGCTCTTGTAAACTCCTCTAGACAATACTCAATGTCCAAACAGAGCTGATGAATATAAGTTTTTGCTGTTTAGCCTACACTGGTATGTTCCTGTATTAGAGTCCATTAGAGAATGTCACTCATGAGTTCATCTTTACTTTCTTTAGCTGTGTCCATCTTGATTGGATGGTCTCATCTACTGAAAGTCATGTCAGTTCCAGGCTATAGCCATGTCAGAAGTACTGTACAGTTGCACCACTTGGAATTTAATGAAGTACTTGGAGAAAAAGCTTGATAGGAATTACATGTGTGCTGCTTTGGTTTCTGGCATATCAACCTTAGTGGGTTATTTAATGCTAAAGCCATTTTTCTAGAATAGCAGTGATAACCCATAGCTGAAGTGATAAGGGAGCTCATGTTTTTCCCAAGGTTATAAGTCTGAAAGTGAATGTAATAGTGTGACTGGAGTTTGAATTTGCTTACTTTAAGGCTGCAGTCCAGCACTTAAGCCATTATACCATTGGCAACTCTCATGTGTGCTGTTTTGAAGACAAAACAGCAACAGTATGATCACTTAACTCCCTACATTATGAATTATTTGTAAATTAGTTTTATAAAAAAAATCCAGATGGTAAATAGATCTCTGTATGATGCTGATACCCTTTGGATGTTTTTAAGAGATATAGGTTTATTGGTAAAAAAAAGAGCCAAACCCAGAACTAAATGCTAACTAGCTGATTTTTTTCAGAATAGCTCCCTTATGTTGTGAGGAATAACATCAGAAATCACCAAGTTCTACCTTGTGCTTATCCAATATGGTGTCAAAGATGACCAAATTTGTTATAATGCTAATTACTCTTAAACTGATAGTTCTGAGTATTTAATAGTATTAGATGTGATTGATAACATATCCAAGGTTGATACAAATCCAACAATTAAAAAGGTGGTATTTTCAAGATGACTGTCAGTGAACTCCTTAAAATGTTTTGAATTTGTTTATTAGTCATAATGTTTGAGAGTAATTTGCAATATTAAGTGTGCTGAATAACATGCTAAAAGTCTATCATAGTCTGACAACTGAAAAAGGTTTATTTTTTAAGATAGTCTCCACTACATATTTTTAACATTTTATGGTCTTCTTAAAATGCTTGAAAAAAAGTTAACCAGATTTTTTCAGCATAGCTTCTTTATATTGTAAGGAATAACATTAATATCCTTAAGTTTCTACCTTATGATTTTTCAATGTGGCATTCAAGATAGCCACGAAATCCCTTTAAATGCTAACAGTAATTTACTGATCATGTACAAATAATAGCATATAGTTATGCTATCAGTCCCTAATATGTTTGGGTTATGGTTCTTGCTGGTCCACATGATCAGAATGTTTCAGTATCATTACTTCAGGCATTTAATGTCTCTGTCTGGCATTGTATATATTTACCTAACCCCTCTGCAACAGGCAGAATGTGGCACAAGGGTTTTTTGAAGCGGAATACAGCTGGTTTGAATTCAGAGTTTTCCTTTTAGATTGGTTGCCTAACCAAGGTTAAAAAGCCCAGTATTTTTTATAGCTGGAGGGAAAAAAAATGAATTCATACCTTTTCCATCAGCAATAGAGCAAAATGAAACACATCAGCCTCATCTAGAATTTGAGCTGAGGTCTTTGATTCCATTTTCTACGACAATAACCAGTAGACTAAATGTACCTCCTATATATTTTGCAATCTAGCACAATCCAGTTCCTCTACTTAAATGTTACTGAACTTACAACCAATTAAACCACTGTTATTACTATTATGAGAATTTTAACCTTATTGGGTTCTATGATATTATATAGAAAGATGCTATAAAACTACTAGAATCAGAAATTTGGACACATAATTTAGGTTTAAAAATCTGCTTAAAATATTTACTTCTGCATGATCATTATAAGGAGTCAATGTGTTATTGAACCATAATCATTAATTCATTTTATATATTTGTTGCAGGTTGGTATCTGGTGCTGGTGATATCAAGTTGACCAAAGATGGTAATGTTTTGCTGCATGAGATGGTAAGTCCTGGCAATAACATTTTAAATTTTTTTTGTTTTTTTATCTTTTACCCTACTATACAGCCTGTAAACCTGTTGGATTCTTGTTGTAACAGTTATAATGATATGAGTGCTTTTATTTAGGAAAGAGTCAAGGATCTTAATTGATATTTCATAATTGTTTTCATTACATTGAAGACTTGGAAGATTGAGAAATGACAGTGAGGATGCTGACACCACAAAGTTATCATTCAGTTACAAATTGAATTGGAAAATGCATTTTAAGGATATTATCCTAAAAACTTCTATCAAAAAAAGGTGTCCTGGTATGACACTAAATTGCATCTGGTAATGAAGCTTCAGTTTTGGAGCTCTGGTGAGTCAGTATACCCCTTCATTATTCTCAGTTCCACTCTGTCCTGGAGTGGAAATACCTGTTAGGGTTTCATCTATGGGTCATCAAATTGATGTTTGCAAATTATTTATATTTGATTTGAATACCTGATATTATATAACTGTGCAAAAAAATCTTGAACTACATGAAAAATGTAAATATAAGCTATTGATTGCTATTCCCTAACTTTTAGACAGGTTGAAATGATGTTAAAATCAATCACTTAATCATGTTTACTTTGAAGTAATAAAAATTCTCCCAGAACAAGTCTTGTATCTTTGACTTAAATTGAAGTGAATGTCCCAATTCAAACCATCAAGAATAATAATTTTAACTCTCAAACTTTTATAACTTTGTTGGCTGCTCATTAATCAAATCAGTTTTAATGTATAAAAAAATATTTGCATATTCTACACAAATGAAAAAAAATTTCTATCTGTAAAAGAGTTTATATTTTCTTGATTTTTGTTTTAGATCTGAATATTAGTCATTAGTAGATGTTACAGTCCAAATTGTGTAGTTCTCGTCATAAAAGTTGCTAGCCTCTTTTTTTTTTCTTTTTTTTTTAACAGCTTTTCCTCTAAAAAAAAATTACATAAATATTTCCCATAAAGAACTAAAGAAAGAAGCTTCTTCCATTTATCATTAAATTTCTATTTTTCACTTTCATATCATTTAAATATTTTTCATTTTTCAGCAAATTCAGCATCCAACTGCTTCCCTGATTGCTCGAGCTGCTACTGCTCAGGATGATGTTACTGGAGATGGGACCACTTCCAATGTTTTGCTTATTGGAGAACTACTCAAGCAGGCTGAGCTTTACATTTCTGAGGTAAGTATTTTTTTTTTCTTTTTTTTTTTTAAATCTTCATTTTCTGTTAACACCCATTTTTTTCCTCTTTGTTTTCTCATGGTTTAAACAGTTAAAGCTTTAACCTTTCCACCCTGTTGGCAAGGCTTAGAATATGCTGACTGTATCTTCTGCACAGGGATAAGACCCTCACAAAAGGGATATCTTAGATATATTAAACTGAATCCTGTTGTGAGGTTCCAGTTCTGAAGCTCTGGGAAGTATGGAATATTCCTCTTCGTTGCCATTACAGTCAGGTCAAATAGATCTGTTTGAAAACTCCTTATATTAGATAGCAATACTTGATGCCATATAGCTGTAAATTGTTTTAGGAATACCTCATATTCTATAACTCCTTACAAACAAATGATTATTATTGATGTTAGATAGGAAAACTTTAAACAATTTAACTGTATGCAAATTATTTGTATTAAAAATAGTTTCTTGAAGTTATAATTGTTTATTATTAGTATTAGATATGAATACTTAAAACCAGACGAATGTGTGCAAACAAATGATTATCAATAAAATAGTGCAATTAACTAAAAAAAAAACATAAAACCATGCTATATTGAAAATATAGTTTTACAATTAAACATTTACAAATGAATCAAATTTTAGCACTGAATAACCTTTAAATAGTCTAAAAGGCTTAGAGTGTTTTTTCTGAATGGTATTTTACTATACATTCCAAGTCCTCTATTTAGGCCCTTAGACATCCTGTCAAATATTAAAAGGTTTTATATTGCAACATTGTTTACTCTTAGTTTTGGATGTGTTTTAGACTTGATTTTTTTTTCTTTATTCAATACTATTAATGTATTATAATGTAATAAAAAGCAACAGAAGTAAGCTAAAAATACTAATAAATGAACAATCAATAAGCCTTTAATAATAAATTTATGAAGTTTAAGATATGCTTTATTTTAGTGTGTTGTTTTTTTGTTTTTGAGGAGATATGAAAACACATTTCTACATAACCTTTCTGCCACTTGCAAGATGTGACACAGTCAATTTTATATGGAGTACTGCTAGTTTCAATTTAATTTTCCTTCTTGACTGGTTGCCTTACCAAGGCTGGAGAACCCAGTCTGCCTTACAACTAGCCCATAGCTAAAGGAGAACAGATACATTTATGCTTTTCTCATGGGCATTAGCATGTGGTGAAAGCCTTGGTCAAGATTTAAATTCTGGTCCTTGATTTAATTTCCTACAATGATAACTGTTATGCTAAGCCTGCCTCCTCTTAGAAAAATATAATTCACTTAAGCTATAAAAGGTTTTAGGTTTGTCTTGTTAATCTCTTGGCATTTGATTTGTCATTTCATCAAGAAAATCATAGTTGTTTTGTAAATTATACATGGATGTTTATCCTAATTCATGATTATTTCTGTTTTGTTTTTTTAGGGTCTTCACCCAAGACACATCACAGAGGGTTTTAATCTTGCAAAGAAAAAGGCTCTGGACGTAAGCTTCATACACACCAATTTTTTTTTCTATGTATAAGTACCAAACCATTTATCTGATGAGTTTAGGACAGGAATATATCCTGGATATGACATTAAACTGCATTTGGTGCTGAGGCTTCATTTTTGGGGCTGTATGGAATCACTCCTTCATTGGTAAAGTCCTGTTGGCAGGGCTTAGAATACATTAACTGCATCCTCTATAGGGGGGTAAGATCTCACTTTACAAAGGGATATTGAGTACTCTCTTCAATGCCATAACTCTGAAATTCACTTTGATTCTGGATGGTAGTGTCCATTTAGGTCTCATCTATTGGTCAAAAAGAACTATTTGAAAATTATTAGCATTAGATGAGAATAATTAAAAGTATTACGGGTGAATTATTTGTATTAAAGATGAAGACTTGATACCATAGAAAAATTGTTATAAAATAGGAATAGTTACTTAAGAATACATTAATTACATCTGAAGGACATTTTATTCATTGTGTTGAGAGAGAGAGAGAGAGACTTATTTTTCACATTCAGAAAAACACTATTGGGATCAACAATACAATATATAGATTATAAGATTAACCCTGGGTTGTTGCTACCCTATCAGTAGGGTTTAGAATACAATGACTGTATCCTCTGCAAAGGAGTAAGACCTCCTCCTAAAAAGGTGTTCTGGACATGTCACTAAATTGCGTCTGGTGGTGAGACTCCAGTTCTAGAACTCTGGGGCCTGTTGCTATTACTCCCAGGTCCACTGACTTTGAGTGGTAGTACTTGTGAAAGTCCCATCTATGGGTTAGATAAATTTTTCCAGAAATTATCAGTATTAGATCAGAATACTCACAACCATATAGTAGTTTGCAAATAAATGATTATTATTAAATAGGAATAGTTGCTTGGAATCAAATAATTGTTTATAAATTATTAGTTTAAGATGGGAACACTTGAAACTATTTAACTGAGAGCAAACATGATTATTATTAAATAAGAATAGTTACTTGAAACCATGTAATTGTTTGAAAAAAGACTGCCAAAAAAGTTGGCATGGCATAATCCAACCCAACATTTCTGTGGATTTGTCCTTTTTCATGAGAATTAAATCTATCCATATGAATAGAACTACAAGCCTCAACTTTTTGTCTGATTAATTTGGCCTCTTACTGATCAGAGGTCATGGTGAAAAGACTGTCAAAATGTTTGGCATTCAAATTTAAATTGCTATTGTAATGTATATATTGTAGTTGAATTATTATTTGATCTATAGGTATTAGGGTAGGGGTCTCCAACCATTTTAGTCTGAACCCTCAAAGCTTAACTCAAGAGTACCCAAGACCATGATCTTAAAAGAACAGTAAAAAAATAACAGCTAAATTCACAAGATAACAATCATACTTAATAAGATATCTGATGCTGTTTGCAATCAGAAAAGATGTAATATCAAGGTTAAGTGAAGAGATTGACAGAAGGAGCACATCAGATAAGTGATGATTTGACAGTTGTGAATGCAGCCTACTCATGGCATGCTTCATTTTATAAAATGGTATTTAGTACCACTTGCTGGGTGTGGGTGATAAGGTTGGGTAATCATCCAGATGGAAGTATGTGGTTCTTATTGAAATCAAGGGTGTGACAAACAAAAATCTTTGATTTCAAATCTGAAGACTGAAGATCAATGAGTTCCATCTTCACAGGCAACATCAAAAGAGGAAGAGACATTTGTGAAATTTGAGTGAAAGTTAAAGACCCTTGGATTAAGGTGATATACCTTGTTACTCTAATTAGTGCATTTTGAAGATATATAATGTGTCAGCTATACCATAGTTACAAATGAGCATATTAATAATGTAATTGACAATTTAAAAGTCAGGTTATTTTCATACTACAAATACTAAAATCATTTACATTTTTTCTTTCTTTTTTTTTTTTTTTTTTTTTTTTTTTTGTCCAGGTGCTGGAGGAAGTGAAAGTGACAAAAGAAATTGACCGCTCTGTTCTCATGGAAGTGGCCAGAACTTCCCTGCACACTAAACTTCATCATAGAATGGCTGACTGTCTAACTGAGGTAAGGACTCCACTCCACTGTTTTTGTCTTCTGGTTTTTCATCTTCAATTTTTTTTCTTCTTTTGAAAATTTATATTGTAATTTTGATTAGAACAAATCCTTACTCTATGATTAAATTGTCTTCCTTTTTTGTTATTAGCACTGCTTCAGCAGATACATTTGTTTTTGTTAGGCTTTTAAAATTTGCCTAGTATTTTTACTGCCCTGTCAGCAGGGCTTATAGTATGCTGACTGTATCCCCTGCAGATTGTTAAGACCTCCTCCCCACAAGAGTAGTGTTCTGGGTATGAAACTAAACTGCATTTGATGGTGAGGCTCTAGTTTTAATGATCTGGAGAGTGTGGAGTACCCCTTCATTGCTATTATTCCCAGGTCCACACTCTGACTTTAAGTGTTTGTATCTGTAGGGTCCCATCTATGGGTCAAATAGATCTGTTTAAAATTATTTGTATTTGATAGGACTGTATGCAAAAAAGCTCTTAAGAAACAACTACACTAAAAATGTAAATATGAACCTACAATGAGTATGATTCCCTAATCTCTAGGCATAAAATAAACCTTGGCAGTTTAACATGTTGTTAAAATCAGTTATTAGTATTGTTATTTTTCCTTCAAATATAACATGTAAGAAGTTAATTGCTCTAAATTTTTTAATAAGGTGAAGGTAATAGTCATTTATTTGTCCCATGATAGTTGTTACATTTTTTTATGTATGAAATCTATATGCAAATGTAACATATGGGACAAGTAGTATATTGAAAAATGAAAACACTTGGGTATAAGTTTTAATTTTTCTTTATAAATGATGTTTAACAGCAGTTCTCTTTAGTAGTCACTGCTGAATCTCTGATTTGATAGTATTAAGTCTGCCTAATCAACTCTAAAGTTGCTCTGATATTTGATTATGTCTCAATGAATTTGTTGAAGAATTCTTTTATTTTATCAAATGAAAGTTTCTTCCTCCTCCTCCTCCTTTTTCTTTTTCCCTTTCTAATACAACTTATTCAACTTATTTTTCTTTTGAAGCACATTGTTGATGCTGTTTTAGCCATTCGTCGACCCAATGAACCAATTGACTTGCACATGGTTGAAGTGATGGAAATGAAACATAAAACTGACATGGACACTAAGTGAGAAATTTTCATTTAATCATTTTTTCTCTTTCTTCTATATCAGCCCAGAGATGCAGAGTGGTAAGACCCCTGCCTCCAGTGAGTGTCTTGATCATGACACTAAACCATCTGATAGTGAGGCCTCAGTTATGGAGCTTTGGGAAATGTGGAGTACCCCTTCGTTGCCATTGCTCCTTGGTCCACTCTAACACTGAGTGGTATAACCTGTTATGGTTTCATCTATGGATCAAATAGAAATATGTAATCATTTTTTAAACTTGAAACCATTTAACTTAAGATTACTATAGTTAAATAGTAATACTTGGAACCATTTAAGTGTGTGTAAATAGAATTATTAGTGTTTGATAGCAATACTTGAAACCATTTAACTGTGAACAAATGAGTTTTTGTTCATTTAAAAATTGTTACCTACAAACCTTTTGTTTACAAATTGTATATATTTATGTATAAATAGGATTCAGCATTTAAATAACCTTCAAATATTGATATGCTGTAAAACACAACCAACCTATCTCTTCTATATATTTTCTCTTGCCATCCATAAGAAGACTTGATGTTAGTGGCTTAAAAAATATCTTTGTTAGATTGAGTTGATTTTTAAAAAAAGAAAAAAAATATTACTCCTAAGAAAGATCTTAGATGAAAAATGATTGAAAACTGTTATCTTGATTTCTATTCTTTATTTCTTAGCTTAATTCGGGGAATTGTTATGGACCATGGTGCCAGACATCCTGATATGAAAAAAAGAGTTGAAGATGCTTACATTTTAACCTGCAATATTTCTTTGGAATATGAAAAGACGTAAGTATTATTATTTACCTTTACTAACTATTGAGTTTGATTTGGATCAGGTCTTATAGAATTGACATTACTATTTGCAAATAATGAAAGGAATAAGTAGAAATACTCTATAATTATCTTTTTTGAGAATATATGAGCAGAATGAGTATGAATGCAGAATCCACACTATTATGTTGTTATAAATTGCTTCATTTTCAAAAAGCATTTGAATATTATTCCTTAACTCCTCACTAATTCAATGAAATATGTGTTTGTGTGTATGTATATATACATAAAAGAAGGTGAGATCCTAATTATTTTTAGTGTGTGTGTGTGTGTGTGTGTGTGTATATATATATATATATATAAGTTCTGAGAGGATGATGATGGATCATGCAAATATATCTTTTGCCCAAAATATTCCTTCATATCTTGTAAGATCTACTTGTGATACATTGAAAATAAAAAATGAAGCAGAAATCCTTAAAGTGACAAATAATGATATGGTGAAACAATATAACAAAATTTATTCACCGACACAGAATAAACATTAGAATAACAAGAGGATAAGATAACATGAAAAAAGGAATCAATTGTTTAGGTATGAAATGGTGTTGGTGATTATGTATATCAGTGTCAATGGTGTATGCAACATCAGTTGAAGCAAAAGGAGTGATTTTTACCTGTCTTTACTCATCTCAGTTCAGTCATTCACAAATTCAGTTCTTTGTTTCACTCAAAAACACTAGGATACACAGTCAAGTCTATTTTTTCTCTTTCTGTAATCTACAGAAAGGCAGGGCAATGTTTTCTTTAGGACTTCACAAAAGTCTCTTACAGTTTTCTTTTATAATTGTCGTTCTGATAATTGGCTCCACAATAAATTTCCATGGTTCTTTCTTTTTTATAAGACTTCTTTATTTTAGGTTGGCTAGCCGCTCTGTTGGTTTCTCTCCAAAGGTTTTCAGCAGTTGACTTTTCGTCTGATTTGTATTTCTAGCATGCGAAAGGGCATCCATGACGCAGGCCATCTTTCAGCTAATCAGCAGTTTCTATTTTTAAACTATAAAGTCAACTGATTTTCATGTGCAGCAGATGATTGTGGAGAGGGATATCATCCAAACGCCCTAATCCATTTTCTTCTGATGTGGGCCATGTCTACTGATTAACCTTTTTAAACAGTCTGTTGCCATAATTGGGAGGGAAGGTTACCAACTCATCACAATAATATATATATATATATATATATATATATATATATATATACATACACACACACTAAAAATAATTAGGATCTCACCTTCTTACTTTTGTTATGTAACTAATAGTTTCATTTCTCCAATAAAATAGAAGACACTCATCAAATGAAACTTTGTTATATAATGTTTCATCTGATGATTGTGTCTTCTATTTTATGAGACAAAAGTAAAGTGAGATTCTAATTCCTTTTTAGTTTTTATACTGCTCTGCTGAACAGCATTTGAGCACTTTTAATTTATTAAACACTTTTTAATGATTGTTTTATAGTTGGAATTCAGGTAGCCATCTTGTTTTCAGTTGTGCAATATAAAAAGTATGCCTTCAAAATAACTAGGCTGGAATACATACTGCTATTTGTTGTTGCTCATGTATACTTTAGTCATGTTTGATTGGCCAATCTACTGCTTCTGCTAATGGGCAAGTCTATTAATATTTGCTGACAATTTTAAGCCCCCACCCCCAATCCAACACGCCACCCTGTTTAGGGGGGATAAGATGGAATTTTCCCCCTTTTAAAAGAAATACATATTAAAATAAAAAATGTGAATAAATTTTTTTCAATTAGTATTGATACAATTTTGTTTAATTGATGCAAAAACAAGATTAGTGATTTAGTTTTTTTTTTTTTTTTTTTTTTTTTTTTTTTTTTGTTAGGATTAATTGACTAGTTTATTGTCATATCCCGGCCACCTGTTTGGGGGGAGTTTTACCCCTCTGCTAAGATGCAGTCAATGTATTCTTCTGCCCCAGTCGGCTGGGCTTAAAATGCATAATTTACTAAGTTAAGAATCAATTACCTACTGTAATCTTTCTGAAAGTGTTTAATTTTATTCGTGTCATTGTCTTTGTGAACATGTCAGCTACATTTTTCTCTGTTTCAAGGTATTCTAAAAGAATGAACCCGTCATTTTATCATGCATAAACTGAAATTTTATTTCAATATGTTTTGATCTTTAATGAACGACTGGGTTTTTTGCCAAAACAATACTGGTCTGATTATCACAATGAATAGTTGTTGGGTTTTTAAGTGACTCAAATTCCGTCATAGTTCTCAATAGTCCTCTAAGATACAGGGCTTCTTAACTTGCTAATAAAATAGCGATAAATTCCGCTTTCCATGTTGACAAACCGACTGAATTCTGCTTTTCAGGTTTCCATGAAATCATTGGGTATTTTCTGCCAATCTAAAGCAAAATCCACTCACGATTTTTCTGTCACTTAAATTAGCTCTATCTGTGTCACAAAATCCTTCTAATTTGAAGGGTTTCTGTGATTTTTTTAAATATTAGTGACTGATTAATTGTACATTTTAAATAACATAAAACATGTTTTGCTTTCATTATATGGAAAGAATTTGGTTTTGCTTGGTCTTGAGACAACCTAGTAACTGTATAAATAATGTCTGGTCTTGTTGCAACCATTATATATATATATATATATTAGACTGCCAATAATTTCCTAATAAGGTTTGCTATCTATTAAATCGACTTGGTCACTTGTGTTTGTTATATCCATTTCACATGGAGTTGAGTGTGGTTTGCAATCTGTCATGCTGAACTTTGATAATATCTTAATATATCTAGATTGATTCATTTTAATAGCATTATTTTTGCACTCAAAGTGTATTCCTAAAAACCAGGATAATTGCCCAAGATCAGTCATTTTGAATCTAGAGTTCAATCTTGTCTTAATTTGCATAAGATATGTCTCAGTTTTTGAAGCTATTAATATATCATCTACCCACAATAAAATGATGAATATTTGATTATGGACATTTTGAATGTACATGCAGGAGTCCATTGGTAACTGCACTAAATTTTGTGTATTTAATGTATGGAATGTTTTATTCCAAGTTCAACCACTCTATTTTAACCCATATAAGGATTTTGTTAGTTTCCAAACATAATTCCCATTCTTACCTTTAAAGCCTTCTAGTGGCTCAACATATATTTCATAGTCTAAGAGCATTTAAATATGCACTCTTAACCTCCCTATGATGAATTAACAAGTCATACTGGACTGCTATTTGCAGTAGTAACCTTATATTTGTCGTTGAAGTGAAAGTTTCTCAATAATCCTTACCATATATTTGTGAGTAGCCTTTAGTTACAAAATGAGCTTTATACTCATGACTTCTTTTACTTTTTATAGTAAAAAACCACCTACTACCAACAATATTTTTTATTTCTTGGAGCCTTCTGCCATTCAAAAGTATGATTTTCTACCAAGGAATCAAATTCTCTTTTCCTTGCTAAATCCAGTTATTCAAGTCAAACGAGTTTATGGCCTCAGCGTAGTTAGTGGGGATCGTATGCGGAGTGCAACAGTAATCAACCCCTCCAAATTCAAAGTTTTCGATTACAAAAAAAATCAGGTTTTTTTCTCTGTCATATTGGATAACACCTGATTTGCCCTCCCATTCGGTGTTTAGGTTATTGTTCAGTAGTACATCATGTGTGATTAAGTATTCTGGAAATTCAATATTTTTATCTGGTTTTGATAGTGAGCTATTATCTTAAGAGTCAGTGAATTTTACAAACCTAACTCTTTTAACAGCTGTTGTTTCTGGAAAATAAATCAAGTAAGCTGGACTTTGTTAATCATAGCCTACAAAGATGCCTTTTTCAGAATGAGGATACAATTTCATTTTATTTTGTACATAACAAAATCAATTCATGCCAAAAATATGCATCTTATTTAAATTTGGTTTTGAACCAGTAAATCTGGTGTTTTTCTTGTTTTCATTATAACAATTTTTTTTGCCATAGAAAATAAAGTTTGCCCTGTTCATTCAGTGGTTTCATTTCAATGTGGAGAATAAGGAGCTGATTGCTTGTGTTTGATTCTATTAAGCACAAATAACTTGAAAAAGTTCTGAACTGAACTCCATTCCATTGTCTGTCTGCAAACATTTTACATGGCTGTAAGGGGCAATTTCAGCTAGATATTTTGTTGTAGTGAGCAAAGTGTCGGACTTGTGTTTTAAGAAAAGTAACACTGTCAAGCCAGAATAGTCATCAATAAAATTAAGCACATATTTATTACCTTATTTTGCTAAGGATTGAATGGGGCCTGTTAAATCACTGAAACCAGTGCAAGGATTTTTGTTGCTTTGCAATCCAAAGTCTAATTTCTGTCATTAGACATCTTCCCTTGAATACATTATATCACTGTTAAGAGCATTATTTGGTGTTGGGTTTATCTTCATTCCTTTTTCTAAGTTGGGTAACTTTTTAATATCAGATTTGTTACAGTGGCTAAGATTTTATGTCAAGTATGTAAGTAGTAAGTTGCATTTCTGGCAAAAAATGATATTTTTCAGATAATACAAATGTCCTCTCTGTGTTATGTTGAAAACTGCTTCATTAGGGTAAATCAATTGAGAGTTGTCTTGCTCAAAACTCATGTGTGCACCATTTTTTGTCGCTGCTTCTATGGAAAATATATTTTGTTTAAAAGTTTGTGTGTGTATGTATATATATATATATATATATATATATATATATATATATATATATATAGCATTTTTTAAGATACATCTACACGTGTCCTTTGCTATTGCATAGATAAATACAAGCGTTACCTCTTTTCAGTATTATATCATTCACTTGGCTCCTGTCAGCTAATTGAACAAAATGGTTCCCTGGTTCAAAATTTTGGTCAAAATTAATAAATTTTGACTTATCAGTTATTACATGCTCAGTAGCCTCGTGGTCGACTCATAAATTACTCCTGTTCTAAATAATATCATATCCTAAAGCAAAGAAATAGGTTTGTATATTCTGACAAAAATCGTTTTGCTTTCGGTTTTTACATTGAAATGCATTGTGGCCTCTCTTCCCACAAATATATAAATAATATTTGTCTTCCCTGGAGGGAAATTTTATAATCCTCTCTACTATGCTGAGTCGGGGCAGCTAAAGTGAGGGCGCTGAAGGATATTACCAACACAGATCTGAAGGCGTCAAAGTGGATTTGGCTTAAGAGATCAGAGCCATGGAAGAAATAAAGAGGGCGATGGAGGAGCCTAAGAATTAAGATTAGGAGACATATTACACATTATAAGAGTATATTGAGATAATATTGAGTTAGGGTAGTCGGAATGTCAGGGGAGGGGTTGAGAATCATTGGCGTTTGCGAGGGGGGGGTGGATATTTAATTATCCGTTTTTTTTTTTTTTTTTTTGTTTTGTTTTTACCTCGTGTGCTGGTTATGGTCTGCTACTAATTTAAGGTTTTTAATAAGTTTATTTGCCAGCGCCCACTAGTAGTTTTAGTTAATTGATTGAAACCTAATTACAAATAGTTTATGGTAGGATGTGGGGGAGTAGGAGATAGGTTTGCAATAGTAATAAGTTAGAATGTAAGGAGTTGAATAGAGTAGTGCGTTTTTTTTTTGTTTTTTTTTTTGTGTGTGAAATATCCATTAGATTGGTAATATGAGTATAGATTATTGACAAACGGGGAGGGAGATCTAGGCAAATAAGTATGAGTTAATCTGTAGCAAATGATTTCGTGAGCCAAATAAATGGGAGTTTTTCCTTTTTTTTTTTCTGACTTCGAATAAGGGTATAAGGTAAGAGTTAAAGACTGACTGAATAGTTAGAGTAGGGGCTTATTTCATGTTACTTTGGAAGTATAGGATAGATTTGGGGTGGGATATGTGTAAGTCTTGTTAAAGTGTAAAACATGGACGTGGACGAGTATTAAAAATTCCTTCTTACCTCAGTACCGAATCCGGGAGTAGTCAGACGAGGTAAAGATGGTATTATATAGTAGAGGAGTGTGAAATGCCCTGTTTTTCATTGGCTGTTACTGAAGGACAGATGTTTATAAGAACGCCCAAAGTCTGGCCTTATGTTTATTGCTTTGGTAGAGGCACGAGCGTAGCATGTCGCGATCAAGGAGGTGGCTTGGTTCTTCCAGAGTCATGCCGGGGTTGCTGTCGGAGCTGATATAATGCAAAAAAACCCGAAATCGGCGATGAAGACAGTGCATCACTGAGGACCTACCTTGATGCATCTAGGATGTATGATTAAAAGGAAAATATATATATAAAGCATTTTTTAAGATGCATCTACATGTGTCCTTTGCTATTGCATAGATAAATACAAGCGTTACCTCTTTTCAGTACTATATTATTCACTTGGCTCCTGTCAGTTAATTCAATAAAATGGTTCCCTGGTTCAAAATTTTGGTCAAAATTAATAAATTTTGACTTATCAGTTATTACATGCTCAGTAGCCTCGTGGTCGACTCATAAATTACTCCTGTTCTAAATAATATCATATCCTAAAGCAAAGAAATAGGTTTATATATTCTGACAAAAATCGTTTTGTTTTCGGTTTTTACATTGAAATGCTTTGTGGCCTCTCTTCCCACAAATATACAAATAATATTTGTCTTCCCTGAAGGGAAATTTTATAGTCCTCTCTACTATGCTGAGGTTTCTGGTAATTGTTATAATTTGTCGATTTATAATCATAGCGAGAATTGATACTTACCCCAAGTTTATTCCCTGGGTTAATCTTTTTAAATGCACTCTTCATTTGTAATATATTGTTAGATTCACCTGGGGGGGGGGGGTAACACATACACTCTGCTTCTTCGTAACTTCTTAAACATACCTTAAATTCTGAAAAAAAGCAAGTGTTTCTTTTTCTGGGTTATAACCGTTGTAAAAGGTTTAAAATTTGGAGGTAATCCTTTGAGAACCATAGTAATCAAAAGTCTGTTGCTTATAACTTCCCCTGCTTCTTTCAGAGCTTTAGAAATAGTCTCTATCCTTATTATATAGTCTGTAATAGACTCTGATTCCAATCACAAAGATGTTAGCTCTGTATAGAGGGAAATGACTTCCGGCTTTCCTTTTGACAAATAATGTTCCCTTAATATTTTTAAGGCTTTTCTTCTGTTGTCTCTTGCATTTCTTATTACTAATGACAGACTTTTATCATCCAAATACTGAATGATCTTGGTAAAGACAGTAGCATTCTTTTCTACGAATTCCATATCATCACTTTGATCTGTTGGTGACAGTATAATTTGGTGTAAATATTGAATTCTAAGATGTCCTAGAAACTTCACTTCCCACAACTCATACTTGGATTTATCGCCCTCAAACAAAAGTTTTGCTGCCTTGTGCCCATAATCTGTTGGAATTCAGGTAGCCATCTTGTTTTCAGTTGTGCAATATAAAAAGTACGCCTTCAAAGTAACACGTGCTGGTATTTGTTGTTGCTCATGTATGCTTTAGTCATGTATGATTGGCCAATCTACTGCTGCTACTGATGAGCAAGTCGATGAATTTTTGCTGATAATTTGTAGACGGCCTATACTCATTAAAGTTTCCCCCTTCCAAACAATCCAACATTTTTATTTATATTCTAAATTGGCTAGATTAAAGAAAATACAATTGACAGAAGTTTTATATCTCTACTACCAAGTATTTTAACTGTTGTTTTCATCTTGAACCTCACAAACCCTGTCCCTTGTATTATGAGAACTCTTTTTTCAGTGTTGCTTTATTCTGTAGTCGGTTATTTGTAGATAGTGATGAAAGCAATTAGTTCTTCAACTGAATGTTTTATATACAACACTGAAAATTAGTAGCAAAATTACCATAATCGTATTTTTATTTATGTATTTTTTCACTTTGAAAGTCTATGTCAACACTTATCATTTGGTTTTTAACTTTTACAGTGAAGTCAATTCTGGCTTCTTCTACAAAAGTGCTGCAGAACGTGAGAAACTGGTCGAAGCTGAGCGTAACTTCATTGATGATCGTGTAAAAAAAATCATTGAATTGAAGAAAAAAGTTTGCAACAACAACAACAAAAACTTTGTTGTTCTTAATCAGAAAGTAAGTTGAAATAAAAGAACAAATTTTAAGTAGTATTTTTTTTGTTTTCTTTTTGTAATCTTATGTATTGAGGTAATTAATTCATAATCTGTTTTTAATAACTTATGTTCTCATTTCTTGGAACAAAGTGATAATATTTAAAAACAAAAATACTAGATGTTCAATGCCCAATTTTTGAAATATTTCAATTAAACAAATTTGAACACTTATTAATTTTGTTGAATTTGTTTTTGCTATGATAGTTGGCTATATGAAGGCCTTTAAAGTAAAGAATGAATAAATAAATTTTTTAACCTGTTTTATTTTAGGGTATTGATCCCTTCTCTTTGGATTCATTGGCCAAAGAAGGAATTGTTGCTTTGAGAAGAACCAAACGACGTAACATGGAGAGGTAAGCAAAAATAATGATAAAAAAGTTAACGTTTTCAATGGCAATAACTGTTACACTAGGTGTGCTTAAGATTGTGTCATATAATTAGGTTTTTTCCTGGATTTTAATTATTTGAAACTGATTCAAGCAGATTTGAGATACTAGGCAAAAAATTCTAAGGGGCTAGATAATCCAGGCACTTAGTAGGCTAATAATCAGTTTGGTTTCTCTTACTTCTTATATCATTATATGCTACTGGATTATCTACTGCACATTATATTAGTTACCTATAAAATTGTTTGCTACTGAATTAACAAGAATATTGTTAAAAAGTGAATAGTTGTGTGAAATAAAGGTTTTTTTTTTTCATTATTAGACAACAGTTTTGTTCTTATATATTTTTATGTGTCAGTTGTTTTAAAACATTAAAAAAGGTAATTTGTTACTTAGTATAATGCTGCAAAATTTTCTTTCCATATTTAATTATTTTTGTTCAGGTTTTGGTGATAACTTGAATATCATTTTATCAGTTTATAGAAACTTGACTTACCTTTTCTTGTTTGCTTGGATGCATATAGTCAAGCATTTATCATTATCTAGAGATTAATTTTAACACTATATTTGTCTCTGGAAATTAAAACTTCCCTACTTTACAGAGTAAAATTTTATTTAATTCATTATTATCCATCTGATTAATGGTTGCCAAGTAAGTTGAGATGGTGCTTATCATTTAATAAAATTTGATCTCCATGAATAAATATGGATTTTTATGTGTGTTTTGGTATTCATAACAATGTCAAAAACCTTACATTATGTTAAATCATTGATGCACATTATCAACGTGTATTATATGTTCTAACAATTGGTGTTCGTCAAGGTCATGGGATATTTAACTTGTTAAATAGTTGGCAACTGCAGTTGAGAGTAACCCGAAGGCTCACTTTTCGATAGCTACTACATCGATGTGTAGGAGAGGGTGCTACTCCTTTCTCTTGATTGCACCACTTTACCCTTGATACGTACCTTATAATGCTGAGTGTTAAGCAAGGTGGCATCAAGTAACATTTTTTGAGTCATTGGTATGACTCAACTTGGGATTGAATCCTGGTCTCCAGGATCAATGGCCTGGTTTTAACTGTTGTGTGTTATTTGCAATTTTCTTGTTTTATTTTCATCTACATAATTAAGTTTTGTGTATAACTTTAAGGAGAAAGCCAAAAAGTTATTGTAAGTTTCATTGAAGTGTTGTACTTTTACAATGTTTAGGTTTTTTTCATTGCTTTTGAAAAATATATCTACACAGATGTGTGCTGACACAAGATGATAAATTTAGAACAAATTGTTTAACTAGGGTGAAAACAAAACCACACACAACTACACACAAGTTTTCATTTTCATTTAGTATAACTCGGATATTATTATGGGTAGGGTATTTGTATACAAAAGTTTGAAACCAAAATCAATCCAATGAATTTATTAATTTTTGTATGATTTCTAATAGAAACCCTATCTTGAAAAGAAAAAATGTTGCATTGAAATGTGGGTATTATGGCTAATTTTATAAAGACCTTCATGTAATAGAGCATGTGCTTGTTCATCTGTAGAACTGTTGATTAGTAGAATATCTTTTTACAATATCATAAGTTTGATTGGTATTTAGATATTTATAGGTTTATAACCTCAATATTACATGAAATGTGCATATAATCTATTAGTAATTAAAATTTGTCATATTACTGCTATTAGTTGGCTTGTTTTATACTAAGATAAATTTTAGTTCATCTGAATTTCTGTTATTTGAGTCTAGGTTAACCTTAGCCTGTGGTGGTATTGCTATGAATTCTGTGGAATCTCTCACTCCTGACTGCCTTGGTCATGCTGGTCTTGTCTATGAACATGTTCTAGTAAGTATATTTATTTGACATAATTGGCTTTCAGTTGTCAAGTGAAAGCTCTTCTTAACAGTGTTAAGAGTAATTTTTATTTCTTTTTATTCATATTTATTCATTTTAAATATATTTTTTATTATAGATTTTTTAATTTTCTACAAATTTTTATGAAAGAATTTTTATAGATGTTTTAAAAAAAATCATTTTTATGAAATAAAAATTTATAAATATTTTACAATTTTTTTGTTTTTAAATAAAATCTTTTTAGAAATGAAAAATTAAATTAAATTTTATTTAATTTTTGTTTTTGAATAAAATCTTTTTTTTTTTTTTTTTTTTTTAATTTCTAAATGAAAATAAAAAAAATGTTATTTTAGTTTTTTTCTGAATTAAAAAAATTCTTTTCAGGGAGAAGACAAATTCACTTTCATTGAAGACTGCCAGAATCCTCAGTCTGTAACTATCCTCATTAAGGGACCGAATAAACACACTCTCACCCAGATCAAGGATGCTGTTCGTGATGGCCTCAGAGCTGTTAAAAATGCAATTGAAGATGGTAAGTCAGTTTTTTATATCAACTGGAATGTCAGTTTTCAACATTTCAAAAAATAGATGATGGGAAGAAAGAAAGCATAGAAAGAGGAGAATAAAGAAGTAAAGAGAATAAGTTGGAAAGGAAGAAAATTAAAAAAAAAAATAGCTTTCATACATTGGAAGAAAGCATGGCCTTAGATCAATGGAAGGCCAAATTCAAATTGACTAGAAAAAAAATAAGAACCATTTTTATTTAGCCAGACTAGGTATCATGAAAATGATTTTAGCCTAAGTTCACATGGATTTTGATAAAACCTGTTCAGTTCATTGGATGTCTTTAGAAATGCAAAAAATTTTTTTTTGTGGTGTAATGGTTATCATCATAGGAAATGAACATGGTGACCCAAGTTCAAATTTGGAACTAGCTGTTTGTATTTCACATAGTGTTGATACCCATACAAAAAGTATGAATCCAACTATTCTCACTCCAGCTTTGAGTTGGGCTGACTGACATCTTTAACTATAGTATTGCAACTGGTCTAAAAGGAAAACTCTGAATTCAAACCTGTTAAACTCTGCTTAGGAATTGACCTTATGTTACTTTCTGCTTATGCAGAGGGGTTGGTAAATACCCATGTTTTGTATTTTCTATAAGTTCTACTTTTTTATGATTATTCCAAGCTAAGAAGATTGTATGATTTTTGCTTTGCAGGTTCTGTTCTTCCAGGAGCTGGTGCTTTTGAAATTGCTGCTTATCGTGAATTAATGAAGTACAAAGAGGAGGTGAAAGGTCGCGCCAGGCTAGGTAAGTAAAGTGTAACTGTTTACCAAATACCTTCTTTTCTTTATTATCACTGATATCATCAGTAGAGTTGTCACAAAACCAAGTGCATACTAGCACTCTTTTGTAATTGGGGTATTAGTACCAAGAAGTCTAAGGGTGAATTTTGTATACTGAGTTGTTTGTTCTCATTTTCACAATGGATGCTTGAAAAATTGAATGAAGTACACCACTCTCTATTCCATACCAACAACATTTTAACTTGTCACATATTTTATACTATTTGCCACATTTGAAGATTATTACAATGCAATGATAATGGCCTCTGATTGACTGGAGACTAAATTAAAACTGACACAAAATTTATTTTTTAAAAACTTACCATAGTCTACTGAGGTGATTCCCATGAAAAACATCAGATATATTCTAAATTGAGATTTTTTCTTTTTTTTATACTGTTAGAAATAGCCAAACCATGAATATATTTTTTGCAAAAGTTCTCAGGGATGGGAACATTTGAACTAAATATGGCCCTCCAAGTTAAACTCATGGAACCAGCTGATATCTTGTGGGAAATTTCTTAGAATGGCTGACAAGATTTTTTGTCATTATGGCATTGCACATTGATAAGTTCTGTAAATATTTACACTGTACTGAAAATGATTGTGTAATTTTATTACTTGGGTAATGAACTCTAGTTCTTCATAGTTTCATAAAATTGCAGTACCTACAAAGAAATGAGCATTCTGGTATACTTCACTTTATGAACTCTGCTTGACCTCAGAATTACAAGTTCATCTTGAGAAAACAAAAATCAAATTTAAAAAAAAAAATTTTCCCTAGCCTTTCATTTTCCCAAATCTCAAAATTATGAATTCTTTTTTTTCTTTTTACCCAGGTGTGCAGGCCTATGCTGAAGCCATTTTGATTATTGTTAAAGTGTTGGCTCAGAACTCTGGACTTGATCCTCAAGAGACAATGGTGAAACTACTCCAAGAATACACCTCTCCATCTCAGGCAGTGGGCATTGATATTAAAACTGGTAAGGGCTTTAAAATTTATTCTCTATATATGTATTAACCCAACTCCTTTAACACAGACAGGATGTGACTCAAGACCAATACTTTTTTTTTATTATCAAGTATAGCTTACCTTGAGCTGAGTTGAGAAGAGATGGATTTGTGCCTTTCTCAAGAGCATTCATATGAAAGTGAAACACAAAGCGGCTTCATCCAGAATTTAAACTATCTTTACTCTGCTTTAAAATTGACCTTGTGTCACATCCTGCCCATGGCACTGGATACATAAATACATAAAATAGCTTGTAAAACGTCACTGAATTAAACTCTGTGACAAAGCACAGCCGTCATATACAGATAATTTAACTAATTTCACCTGAAGTTTCTTCAGATCTTAACAACACACAGTAATTGATGAAGAGACCCAGACTTTGAGGTTCCCAGGTGTAGTGTTATGCTTACCTGATTATTCTTTTCATTTTACAGGTGAGGCTTTGATCCCAATTGATGCTGGCATCATTGATAACTACAGAGTCAAGAAGCAGCTACTCCATTCATGGTAAGTCCTTTTTGTTTTCATTGTGAAAATTTAAGGAAAAATGTTCGATTTAATGCAAGCTTGTGTAATAGAATGACTTGTCACCAACTACAAATGTTATCAGAGACATCTGGAAGCAGGTGTGTAATCTAATGGTTTGGAACTGACCTCAATATTGTCAGGTGCAGGTGTCTTTGAAGATAACTCAAAAGAAGTTGTAGAGTAAACAATAAGCTGGCATAAGCAGAGCTCATGTTGAAGAGAGATGCTCTCTCACACTGGCAAACTAGGTGGCCAGATACATTGAACTTACAAGAAGAATGAAAAAAAAAATTCTACTTGAGGTTAGAATTAGCAGTAAACAGAAAAATTTCTGCATTCTGGAAATAATGAAGTTTCTACAATAGTTAAAATATTTGTGTTACCATTTCTTCTGACCTCATTATAATCACTAGACATTTGTTGAACATTTTGTTATATTCCAATGCTTATATCTGTTTTTGAAGAAAAGTAGTATGAAGTGAGTCCTTATGTTATTTTTCATTAAAGGGAGGTAGTATGGAGTACTTACCTCTTCATTTTTTTTTTTTTTTTAAGAAAAGTGATTGCTTTTTTAATTGGTCAGTAGAGAGGGGTTTTTTTTTTTCAAAGACTGGTTAACCCATTCCTGACTTGACTTATTGATAAATTTTATCTGTGTTAATGTAATTTAAATTTTATCAATTGAAATAGTATATTTCTACAACTTGTTGATATTATTAAATTATTGGTTTTCATATAAAAATAAGTTAGAATAAATATAATTTATTTTGTGACTTAGAATTTTTACTAAAGTTCAGTGTGATCTTGAGTATAAATTCAACCCTCTTAAAATCAGTAATACAACCTCTGGCCAAAAATATGGACTCGCCACTCTTAGAAAGTATTCTTTCTGTTTTTATTCTGGGGGTAACATATTTGATCTTCTTATATGAGAGATTTTTTAAAAGGTACCAACATTTACTAATCTAACACATTATACAAAAAACATTAGGCATATATTACCAGCACTACTATGCTCATTTTCAAAATATTCATTATCAAGTTTGATGCACTTGTTTCATCAGTGCTTTAGCTCATAAAAACCCTTCTTGAAGAATATGGTGTCAAGTTAATTGTTTTTCAATTACTTGCTTTCGAGACTTGATGAGACGATACTTTCTGATATTCCAACTTCTTTTAAAGGTTTTCATTGACCTTGTTCTTCAGAAGATCAAGTTATGCAACCATAGTAGGAGGTGCCCGTGGTGTAGTCGTTATCGTCGTAGGAATTGGACACGGCGACACGAGTTCAAATCCTGGACGAGACTGATTGCATTTTACATAGCACTAATACCCTTGGGAAAGGTATGAATCCAATTATTCTCCCTCCAGCTATGGGTAAATAGTAGGCCAGACTAGGTTCTTCAGCCTTGGTTAGGCAACTGGTCTAGGAGAAGGAAAACTCTGAATTCAAACCTGTTAAACTCCACTTAAAAACTGACCTTGTGTCATATCCTGCCCGAGCGGAGGGGTTGGTAAATAGTATCAAGTTATGCAACCATATTACATAGTGTGCACTGGGCAGTGCACACTATCATCTTTTGTTGTTGACAATGTTGCATGCATTGAAACTTTTATCCAAATGATGATTAGATGCCACAAACTTTTTGATTTGGTTGTGGAACTTGATTTCTCTAACTCAGTGGTCTGTGAAATCATCCATATGAAGTTGGGATATCATATGATCATCGCTGGTATGGGTTAAAAATATTTTTCTTAAAGAAATAATAATTATAGATGTACACATGATGTAATGGTTATCATTGCAAAGAAATGGAATTGAACTATGAGTAAAAATCCTTGGTGAGGCTGTCAGTGTTTCACTTTATGCCTTTTGCTAAAGGCATGAATTCATCTATTCTTTCTCCACCCAAGCTATGGATATATTATAGGACAGACTAAGCACTTTAGCTTTGCTAAGGCAACCAGTCTAAAAGAAGGAAAGACTCTGTATTGAAAACCTGACACTGATGCACTTTTCTCCAGTCAGCTTAAAGCCCAGTCAGCTGAAGCTGTATCTCTGCACAGGGGTAAGACCCTCCCAATAAGTGTCCTGGATATGACTCTAAATTGCATCTGATAATGAGACTCCAATTCTGAAGCTTTAGGGAATGTGGAGTACCCCTTCATTGCAATTACTCCCAGGTCCACTCTGACCCAGAGTGGTAGTACCTTTTAGGGTCTCATCTATGGGTCAAGTAGAACTGTTTAACCATTTAACTGTGTGCTAACAAATGACTGAAGTTAAATTGAATTGTTAGTGTTATATAGCAATACTTGAAACCATTTAACTGTGTTCAAATGAATGAGTAACATTGAATAGAATTATTAGTATTAATTAACCATACTTGAAACCATTTTGCTGTGTGCAATCTAATGATTGATATCAAATTGAGTTATTAGTGTTAGGAATACTTGAAAGCATTTAACTGTGTGCAAAAAAAATAATCTCTGGCTTTTTAAAAATGTTACCTACAAACTATTTGTTTGCAAATCATGCATATTTAATATATGTATAAACAAGATTTGGCATTAAATAACCTATGAGGATTGATATGCCATAAAACCCAACCAAACAGCCAATCCATTTATGGGTCAAATAGAATTATTAGTGTTAGATAGCAAAAAAGCCATTTAACTTTGTGCAAACAAATGAGCTTTTGCTCATTAAAAAATGTTACCTTCAAACTATTCACTTAAAAATCATATGTAAATAGGATTTGGCATTAAATAGTCATCAAGGGTTGATATACCATGAAATCAAACAACCTAACCATCTATCAGCTCATCCCAAAAGTATAGCTGGTTTTATGCAAACCATCACCGTCATAAACATAATCATCCATATAGTAAACAGTTCACATTTTTATCTGTATAGTTAGACACTTATAATGCATGATGGGGAAGCTGCAATTACTAATTATAATAATAATAGATAAAATGACTAGGATTAAATTCAGACAACATTTTTAGTGATTGTCAACTGCTGTTATCTGTAAGAATAAAAATGCATTGCGGAAACAGGAACAAATTTTTTCCCCACCTTTTTAAATCTCAAGTGCTTTGATTTAAAATTGCATTTATACTGTAATTGTGTTCATGCATAAAATGCACCCCTGACTTTGGACTACAAAATTCTAGAAAAAAGTTCTCATGTATAATATGCATTGACTTTTTAGAATTTGTTTAACAATTGTTCAAGTTTTTATTGGTTTGTACTAAAAATAAGAATTTATATAGTTTACATTGTCTTAAAACATAAAATTGACACACTAGTAAGAGCAAGCATAGTCATGTTTGCACAACAATGCAACAAGCTTGCAGCAAAAATAAGCTCATAAACAAACACATTCCCGTGGATAATTTCTCTGTAACAGTGTAAAATACATTAGTTTGGACTAAGATATTACATATTTTTGGTCATCCCAAACCAAATATGGTTGAGGCATGTGGTCAGAAAAAAGTTATTTACATAGTTCTCTTGTATAATACGCACTCTTACTTGGGCTGAAAACTCCGGAAAAATAATGTTTCTTATACACATATAATTATGGTAAATCTCTTAGCTGGATTTGAAATTGCATTTATAATCTTTGAAATGAGCTGAGTAAGAACTAGCTCACTGAAAATGGTGGTTATTTATACTTATCAAGGTTTATTATCAACATAATCCATTACATCTAAGATATCTTGAAATTTACCAACTAATTTGGCTCTAGTTTCTTTTCATAATTAGTTTTAAAAAAATCAAAAATCAAACTAATTCAGTTGCTTCAATTGTATTAGAATTATTTATCTTGTTTTATTGATCACTAACCTTTTTCTTTTTTTTCTCTCTCTCTCATTTTGTAGTACTGTAATTGCAAGCAACCTTCTTCTTGTGGATGAAATTATGAGAGCAGGAATGTCGTCGTTGAAGGGAACAGGCTAATCAACAGGCTAATAGATAACCAAATTGTCTAGGAATCAACTTAACTTCAAATACAAAGCTACTTTTGTTTTCTTATTGAGTTGCACTTGAAGCTGATTCTCATTTTTTTTTCCTGTTCTTTTTTGTAAACAGTGTTCCCTGTTGCTGCTTTCCTCTTCTTCACAGGGTGCAGGCATGTGACACCTTTTTTTTTTTTTTCAGTGTTCACTGTTTCTGGTGTGCATCTCTTGTGGATGGGTGTACCAACTTTCTCTCAACATATTTCCTTGTCCGTGTTTACTATTCTGCTTTTTAAGAACACCCATCCACAAATCCATCCACTGTCATCAAGAACAAAATTGCTATTCATTAAAAGTGATACAAACTAAATTGAGACTTTTGTCTTTTTTTTTTTTTTTCATCATAAAGTCAGGCTGATAGCACAGTTTCCTGGCAGGTCCTCTAGACTGCATCCAGAGCTGTTGTAAATGCTTTCTAATTGGTTAACACTGGCATGTCCATGTTGCTTATGAGTTGGTCCCTACTTCACCAGTAGTACCCATCAGGTCCAGTATGTCTTACATGGATGGTTTGTGATATGAGAGATAAGTGGCCATACAGCTGCTATTTTGTTGGGTATTGCTTCTAGGATTTGTTCAAAACAGTACATAGAATTCTTGTGTAGTTCCCATATAGCTTTTTCTCTGTGTGTTTTGTTAATGTCCAGATAGTGCATCAATACAATTTGGGAGAAATCTTGTTTTATTTTATCAGAGAGATCAAATTTCTATATGATTGATAACCTGGATTGCTATTCAGCGGTCCATACCTTCCCTATAGGTATGTTGACATTGTGTACAGTAGATGAGATATTGCTGCTGAAGTATGTGAACTGGTGTACTAATTTCAGAAGTTTCCCACTTAGAGTGGAGATGACACCTTTTTGTTTAATCATATTTACCAACCCCTCCGCTCGGGCAGGATGTGACACAAGGTCAATTTTTAAGCAAAGTTTAACAGGTTTGAATTCAGAGTTTTCCTTCTCCTCGACTAGTTGCCTCACCAAAGCTGAAGAACCTAGTCTTCCCTACTATTTACCCATAGCTGGAGGGAGAATAATTGGATTCATACCTTTCCCAAGGGTATTAGTGCTATGTGAAATGCAATTAGTCTTGGCCAGGATTTGAACTCGTGTCGCTTTGTCCATTTCCTAAGACGGTAACCATTACACCACGGACACCTCCTTTTTGTTTAATACATGTATACTTTGTTTTATTTACATTCACGTAGAGGCTAATGCTTCCTGCCACTTGCTCCAAGTTATGCTCTCGGAATTCGATTTGCAAAGGTGTATTTGTGAGAAATGCAAGCTCACTGTGTAGTCTGCATCTGCTTTAGTTTCATCTAGATATTGTCTGCTGCTTGTCTTTTTTTATGTGAAACTATTTTCTTTTATTCGATCTATTGACATTAAGAGTATATATTTTAGGCAGATTAAAGATATATAGTGCTAATGTATCTCCTTATAAGACTCCAGTGACAATGTTGAAAAAGTCAGTATCATCATTGGGTGAATGAACTATTGCTTTTGAGATTTTGTAAAGCATCATTATAGCTGTAACAAATTCTTTGGGGAGACAATGTTCAAGTAAAATTTGCTCTATCATTCTTCTGTGTATGGAATCAAATGCCTCTGAGAAATTTATAAACAGTGGTGCTGCCTTGAAATGATTTTCATGTACTCTGATGATTAGACAGTCAGAATCTGAAGTTATGAATCAATTTCTCTGAAAGACATAATTTTTTACAAGAATTTTCTTAACTTCAGGTCAGATATGATTGAGAAGCCTTAGCAGCTATAACAGTAAGGGTTGTCTCTACTTACTGGTTACCATTCTTGTGGAATGGAAGGATGCAGGCTTTTATCCATTTTTCCTTGGTTTATACACAGCATTGTATAATCAAAGTTAACTTTTATACTTCAAGAGGTATTTTGTCATGATCTGGAGCTTTTCTGTGTTTAATTTTTTTAGTACTGTGTCAAGTTCTTCCTGTGTAAATTGTACAAGTTTGATGTTAAGTTGGCTATTAATAATTTTTTTTAAGTTGGCTTTTGAGTGATTTCAGTAGGGTTTCCAAGCAGATTCTTAAAATGTTCTTTCCACTTTTTGAAGTCTTGGCTTGTAGGTTTTAGTTTTGCTCTTGAGGTGCTTTTCCTTCCATTTACTGTCTACCATGTTGATCACGATTGTCTATCTTCTACAGAATTTCTGATTTTATTGATTTGGTCTTAAATCTATTCTAGTTATTCTTTTTGGTATGTGTTAGTTCTCTTGGGGCTTTCTTAAGTTTCTGTGCATTAGCATTTGTTGGATTTCTTTTAAGTATGGATGTTTTGTTTTTTTTGTTTTTGTTTTTTCATATTATTTTGCTATCTGCTGTTAACTTTTAGGGAACTCAAGATTTTGTTTTTGGTTTGGTTGGTATACACTTGGCTGCTGTTTCTATGTGGGCAATTCATTTGGAGTATGTCTTTCAGATGTTTTTTACCTTATATTGATTTCTTATATCACTATTGGCAAGTGTGAGGACCAGTCATGTCATATAGCTTTAACTGTTTGTTTCATATTTCTGTGTAGATTTGGGTGAATCTTTGCTGAGACAATTTTATGATTGGAAGATGAGTATCCACTTATTGTTTATAAATATATAATCCAGCTGTGCTTTAGGGTTATTTGGGTTGACGTAAGTTCATAGTTTTCTCTTCTTTTTTGAAATTTATTGTTTTGGCATACTAGCCTGTTCTTGAGAGAAGACTCTGCTAGATATTCTCCCTTTCTGTTTGATGATGTTATCAGTTTATTTCCATTTTTGCTTATATAAGTATTCAGGTTTCCACTTATGATCAGAACATTGTACTTGGGAATGTGTAGGACAAGGAAAGATAGTTCTTTATAGAAATTGATGTCTGTTTCATCACTGGTATTGATGGGACTGTAGCAAGAGCTAATTGTTGTGCAGGGGTTGGCATTGTATGTTGCACACATTATTCTTAGTTGGATTTTCTCTATGCTATCTAGTGATTTTAATGCACTAGGCCAGAGAAGAATTTTTAACGAAGGAATTGTTGTTATTGTTAGCAAGGGAAAGTTTGTTTGTAGTTGGGCAAGGAATGGTTGTAACGTGTGCGTGTTAACATTGAGTTGTTTCCTCGCTTAGTTTTGTTAGTCCCCTCGCTAAATTTGTAAGGGTAATAAAGGTAGAATGATGAAGTAAGATGGCGATAGTCGAAAGGTGTTTTTAGAAATAGGTTTTTATTTACAGCATGGAATATTGGGTTTGCTTTTGGTGCTGCAAGACTCGTGAAGGGTTGTGAGTATTTAGACGAAATTAAGTTATGAGAAGGTTGAGATGGCAGCGTGTGTCGTCGGACTTGTGAGGGATTGTGTTCATTGCATTTTGACAAAAGACATGTTGTAGTTGTAGGATTGAACTTTAGAGTTACCATGTTTTTTGTCCGTCTGGTGGAGAGGCGTGCGTGGTCTCCATTAAAGTGCCCAGAGGTGAGTTGAGAGCTTGCGTGTCGAGAGCGGGATTACGCGTCGGATCGACAAAGCCAATTTTGGGGTGACATAAGGTTGTGCCTGTGCGAGGCATGTTGAATGTATTTAATTTATATTCAACTGGGATTCCTTGTAAGGAATCCATAAATTAGGTTCCCTCGTGTGTCCATGCTGCTGCTATTCTAGAGCCGCAGTGATATGTCTGCACTGGGCGGCGTTCTCAAGCCAAAGAGAGTGTGTTTGGCAGTTTAACCAATCTGTTAGCCGGAAATGAAGGTCCGGGCTGAATAGGATAGGTCATCCTGATTGGGTGAAATTAAGTGTCGAATTAAATTGCACGCCAAACCAAAATACGAAATTTTTCCTTTCTCTATAAATTCCTACACCTCCAATGGCAGCATTGAAAGAGTTTTTCATGTAGATGCCAAAACAAATATCCATCCAATACCATGATTGTATTGTTTTAGTTCACTATGGTAATTCCTATATGCACATAATGTCTATGTTCTGCTTGACTGTAGACACTAATCTTAGGTAGCTGATTCTGCAACAGTGAATGTCTTTCAATTGGCTCCTGATCAAATACACTGGTAATACAGCTGGTTTACTGTAAATGATTGATATACATACCAATGTATGTCAAATAAGAGGCATATCAACAATACTTAATCCCTATATTAATACTATAGAACCTCCTTAGATTTTAATACAGACTTGTAATTTCATTTGTTTAACACTTGTTCAGATAGCAAATGCCATTCTATGATACTTTAATAGCTTTATCAGAATATATCTACCCTCTTGGTATGCACAGGTCAAAATCAGCATTATCCTTCCCAGAGTGTTGGTGCTTTTGTTTGCAAACTGTGTGTTATATATATACACACACACACACACACATGGATAAGAAAAATAGAATACATTCACCCAATCCCTTTGTCACAAGACATCATACAAGGTTAATTTTTAAGCATCCTAAAGTTGGTTTTACTACAGATTTCTTTCTAGACTGGATGCCTAATGAACCCTGTCTACCCTACTATTTACCCATTTGTGGAGAAAAACTGAAGGATTTATGCCTTGCTCAAAAGCACTGCAAAATGCAAACAGCTTGTTCAGGATTTGAACTCTGACTGCTGATTCCATTTCCTAAGATGCTAACTGTTATGCTGAGCATACCTACACAGATTGTCTAATCACAACCTCAATTTCACCAACATTATTAAAATAAGTATAGTAATTAAAAGATAAAACTAGTAATCTCCAATAGTGAAATGATATATTGTGAGTAAAAAAATCCCCTGTGGATACAAGTTACAATAATTGCAGATTATGTTTAAAGGAAAATTATGTATTCTGGAATATGCTGAACCTGATAATTTTCTGAACCAAAAAAATGGATTGATTTCTAAGTGTAGACATATTAACAAATTTCTTCTGAGTCACTACAATTGATATATGTTAATTCCAACATTTTCCACACTATTCCTATTTTAGAATACCTTTAATTAGAGCATACATTGTGAGTTCTAAAAAAAGAACTCTATATCTTAAAATTCTGCCGGTACCATAGGATTTTCATACACTATTTCTATGTCTTTTGGACTGTTCAAATCACAAAAATTCATTTTAGAATTAAGTACTTTATATGCAATTTACTTTTTTTTTTTATCCACTTGTATGTGTGTGCATTGATTGATTGTGTGTGTGTGTGTGTAGAATTGGCCAGGAAGGTTTAATTTGTCTGGGTAGCAAATAAAATTGACATCCACAGGAGCATACCCAGTTGTAGGGAGGGCAGGAAGGTCTTATTTATACAGAAAAAAAAAATTGGTATCTGTTGGAATGGAAGTCTAAATTCAGCCAAGAAACAAAAAAGTCTAGTGGGGGCTACCCTCTGTGCAGCGAATTTTTTGTGACTTCAGTTATATATCATTTGCGAATAGAACATGGTCAGCATACTTTAGATGAAAAACTTAATTTGTCTATCATTAGTCAAATTTGTATTAATGAAATGCTTAAATATGTGTATACTTGATTTAGGATTTTTAAATTTATATGTTTGAATTTTATTTGTGATGATTTTAAACTTTTAGAAGTATAATTTCAAAGTGTTAACCCCATATATCTCCCCAAAAATGTGCCGGCTTTAGATGAATCTTAGTATAATAAAATGCTCTTTTCTACATGCACAATAAGTTGTGCTTCTTAAGTCATTAATAAAAACTGAGTACATTTACATTCTATCACTTTAAGTTGAAAAAGACTTAATACCTACTCATTTATCTATCCCATGATGCTCTAGGGGAAGTCTCCATGGTGTAATGGTTAAAGTGCTGGACTATGGAATTGATATTAAGCAAATCTGAATTCCAGTCATGCTATTATGTTCACTTTTGGACTACTATCCTTGGAAAAGGTATGAACCCTTTACCCCCCACACATACACGTGCCGTCAGCTATGGGTTAAATAATACCACTATTGGCCTTGGCATTAAATAACTCATAAAGATTGATATGCTATTTAACAAAGAAACCATAATCCTCTAGAAGCTCATACTTAACCCACTAATTAAAATTATGAGTAAACATTTACTTCTTGTCACTCTTAGGTGAAAAAGATATCTAAATTTTATAACCTTATTTGCTTATCACAAGTTTATGTAAAAGCATATAGCTATTTGATTGCCCTCAGTATTTGATAATCAAATGCTTGCCCCAATGCTTGATGTCCAGGCATCTACAGTGTTGCAGCTCTCTAATGGTGAGGGTTATGTTCTGTGCGAATTTGCATGAACCAATTGTGAAATTGATGTGTCTTGATAGGCGATATATACTGATTTTGTTACTGATTATTTGCATCTCTAAGCTTGTCATGTCTCCCATTGGTGATGCTTTGTTCAAGCAAAATAATGCATCTCATGTGCACAGATAACACAAAATTAAAACCAGGAACATTGGACTGTCTTCATACTATTATTGCTCTCCATACTTACCAGATTTATAAAACTGGTGTATCAATAACAACATAAGTATAGGATCCTAAAAGATAGAAATAACACAGAAATCAACAAAAATGAGGTTACAAATTTATGTTACCCTTTTAGAAAAAGAAAGAAGAAAAAAAAAAAGACAATTTTCTTGTTGAAAATCTAAAGACTCTACTACTCATTGTGGGGAAGTGATAAATTCAGTTGATTCCAAGAATTGGCAAGTTGCTATGCAACAAGAAATTCAAGTCTGAATTTTTAAGCTTGATGTGCAATGTTTTTGTGTGATTTTTCAGGCAGTTGTCCTCATATTAATTGTTGTTAGTTGGAACATAACATTTTGGCCACTGTGTCCTCTGACCTTTCTCAGGTATCTCTTGTTTATCTGGGCATAGAAAGAATTCCACCTGGGAAATCATTTTTAAAGTTTGATCAAACAAGGTGTTCAAGACATGAAGATGTTATTCAAATAATACGTATGAAAAACAATGTCATTATTTGAATAATGTCTTCATATTTCTTGAACACTTCGTTTGATCAAGAGTCAGACTTTAAAAATGATTTTCCAGGTTGAATCCTTTCAATGCCCAGATAAACAAGGGACACCTAAGGAGGGCTGGAGGATACAGTGGCCAAAACGTTATGTTACAACTAACAACAATAAAGATGAGGACGACAATCCAAAAATTAACACACAAATTAAAGCTTTCACAGAAAATGATACTTATTGCATTTGTATTAGCATTCTATAATATAATTTAAAAATTCTTAAAGAAAGCCCTAACAGTAGTTTAGAAGAAAAAGTAAAAGCCTAAAACCACCCCCAAAGAAAAAGAAAAAAAAATGATGAAATTAATATCCCCACCCCACCCCCTGACTAGAACAGTAGACCGTCTCCAAAACTACCTAAAATTCAGTAGTAAATAAACGTTAAAAGGGAGAGGAAGGATTTGAACTCATGTGCCAACAGAGGAAAAATGTTTCAATATTGGTCAGTATGTCTTTAAGTCCTATTAATTTAAAATGCTGAATTTTACAAAATGTTATGTTGTATTTTTGTTTGTAAAATAATGCTTTTTAAATGCATTTTAAATGTAAAGACACACTTACTCTACTATAAACCCAAATTGATTATAAGACTCTGTCCAATTGTCAGCGAACGCGGCAAAACGTTTTTGAATCTCTTCTATAATATAATTTAAAAATTCTTAAAGAAAGCCCTAACAGTAGTTTAGAAGAAAAAGTAAAAGCCTAAAACACCCAATGCTACCACCCCAAAAAAAAAAAGTCATTTGTAAAATCTCTATAATTCCTGAAGCCTCCTCGGTTCCCCACGGTAGTATAGAAGAAAAAACTAAAAAGCCTAGGAAAATGTCCCAATACCGCCCCCTTAAAAAAAAAAAAAAAAAAATTCAGTACCAGTGAAAGTCTGACGAAAGTACCTTAATCTTGGACTTTAAACTTAAGAAAACTTAAATCAAAATTACCCGCCCCACTTTTTTCTTTTTTTTTTATGTACACATGGGAAGCAGCATGATGTACGTAAAGGTATTTGAATAAACCCATGGACGACCAAACTCAATACCTAAACAGGTCCTGGACGTGAGTTTGACGACTTTACGCTCAGGATCGTTAGTTCGATCGGGGAACTACTGCTGCTCCTCTATAAGAGTGGCTTCTATAGAAGAGAATAAAACAGCCATCGAAAGATAACCATGACTCACACTCAAACCACATACACAAACCACATCGCTCTTCGCGCGGGTAAAAAAGGGGTGCGTCCTGCTGAGATTGGAGCCCTGGCCTCAGTGTTCGAAAAATCAGCTACAGAGCTCAAACGATCAAAACTACTAAAATGCAAGCAAACACTACAAATAGCCACATTTAACGTAAGAACCTTAAATAGAATAGGACAACTACTAGAGCTAATCGCATCGGCCGAAGAACATAAGATTGACATAATATGCATACAAGAACACAGATACACGCACACCGAAGATATCAAATATCACGAAACTGGCAATGGATGGTTGCTCGTCACTGTATCCACATGGAAAAACTCTGTCAACGCCGCAGTAGGAGGGGTAGGATTACTTATAGGACCTAGAGCATTAAAAACGCTAAATAGCATTGAGAAAATACAACCTCGAATGATGGCAGCTACTTTTAACGGCAACCCCAGAGCAACAATCATCTCCTGCTACAGCCCTACCAATGTTAGTGAAGAAACTGAACTAGTCACCTTCTATGATGAGCTATCCTCATTAGTGCGTAGGATCCCGAAACACAACATGTTAGTCATTGGCAGAGACATGAATGCCCAAATCGGGAAAAACAGAAACAACAAATACAGCCTCCACAAGACGTCAAATAGGAATGGGCAACATCTAACAGATTTCATGATAGAAAATAGATTAGCATGCCTCAATACAAACTACCAAAAAAGGGAGGGCAAACTATGGACATACACGTACGCGAACAATACTAAAGCTCAGATAGACTACGTCCTTATAAACAAGAAATGGAAAAATAGTGCAATGAATTGCGCGGCATACTCCTCTTTTGAGGGTGTGTCCACCGATCACCGAATAGTCACGGTGAAAATATGGTTAAGCCTACGAAAAAATGCCAAATGAACAGCAACCATCAAACACTATGACTGGGCCCTATTGAACAACAGAGATATAAGAGATAAATACATATTAGAATTAAGAAACAGATTTGAAACACTACAAGAAAAGACGGAAAAAAGTACACCAAACGACGAATATGAAAATTTCGTCAATGCACACCTCGAGGCAGCAGCGAAATGCATTCCAACAAAACTCAAAACTAAATATAGAGTCCCATGGGAAACTTTAGTGGTGAGAGAAAAACGTGCACTAGTGAAAACAGCCTCCAAAAACTATCGAAAAAACCCAACAAACACAAATGCCTTAAAACTAAAAATGGCACAATATCAATTAGCAGGCATATATATAAAGGAACAGACAGAATACATTCAAAATCAGATAGATAAGATTAGAGACTCGGTGGAAGATAGCCTGGCAAACAATAAACGAAGTTAGTAGAAGAAAGAACACAGCCAAAGCAAAACTGAAAGCAGCAAACCAACAAGAAAGAATAAAACTGTGGAAACAGCACTTCGAAAACTTACTAGGAAACCCACCGAAAATAACACATGAACCAATCACCAGAATAATTAGCAAACAATTAGACATTAAACTAGGACTGTTCACACAAGAAGAACTCGAGTCGGTTCTCAGAAAAATTAAAAATAGGAAAGCTGCAGGGCTGGACGAAATTCCCCCGGAAGTATGGAAGACCAGACAATTCGACGACATACTGCTCCGACACTGTAACGCAGTATACAATCAAAATCCAATAGATAGATGGATGAAGGGATGCATAATCCCCTTCCCTAAAAAGGGGGACCTCGGATTAGCCAAAAACTACCGAGGCATAACACTTACATCCATAGCAGCCAAAATCTACAATGCCCTACTACAAAACTGCATAGAACCCAAAATCGACAACATACTTAGGAAAAACCAAAATGGCTTCTGAAGAAATAGATCCACGACCTCACAAATATTAACCATCCATAGAATCCTTGAAGGTGTATGGGCAAAAAACCTACAAGCGACATTAATATTTGTTGACTTTACCAAGGCTTTCGATTCCATTCACAGAGGAAAGATGGAACAAATCCTACTAGTGTACGGCATACCTAAAGAAACCATAGCGGCAATAACGATTCTCTATAGAAACACTAAAGTAAAAGTATGATCACCAGATGGAGACACAAAATACTTCGACATTGTAGCAGGAGTACTACAAGGGGACACGCTGGCTCCGTACCTCTTTATCATTTGTCTAGACTACGTACTTAGAACATCGATTGACAAAATCAGAGAGAATGGCTTCGAACTGACGAAGAAAAGAAGCAGAAGGTACCCCGCAACAACAATTACTGACGCCAACTACGCCGATGACATAGCGATACTGGCAAATACACCTGACCAAGCCGAAACACTACTGCATAGTTTGGAACGAGCAGCAGCAAGCATAGGCCTCTATGTTAATGCACACAAAACGGAATATATGTGCTATAATCAAACGGGGGACATCTCCACTCTAGACAGATCCCCTCTTAAACTAGTAGACAAATTCACTTACCTAGGAAGCAGCGTCGAATCAACCGAAAAGGACATCGAAACGAGGTTAGCGAAAGCATGGACAGCTATCAATAGGCTATCGATTATATGGAAATCAGACCTAACCGATAAAATGAAACGCAGTTTCTTCCGGGCAGTGGTCGCATCGATACTGCTATATGGCTGCACTACATGGACGCTAACAAAACGGCTGGAGAAGAAGCTAGATGGCAATTACACAAGAATGCTATGTGCAATCTTAAACAAGTCCTGGCGGCAACACCCCACAAGACACCAACTGTACGGCCACCTGCCCCCTATCACGAAAACTATTCAAGTTAGATGAACCAGACATGCAGGACACTGCTGGAGAAGCAGGGACGAACTCATAAGAGATGTACTCTTGTGGACCCCCACACATGGCCGTGCAAAAGCAGGATGACCAGCACGAACATACATTCAACAGCTATGTGAGGATACGGGATGTTGTCCTGAAGACTTACCTAGGGCGATGAACGATAGGGAGGAGTGGCGAGAGAGGGTCAGGAATATCCGTGCTACCAGCGCGATATGATGATGATGATTAGCATTTAATGTCACACCTTTCAATACACACTAATCAAATCTAAAGTAGCAGAGAATGGTTTCTATTTTTGTGCTGTAATGAAAACCACATTAATCTAGGGATTCCTCTGTGTATGTGTGTGTGTATATATATATATATGCTTGGGAAAGGGATTGAGTAAATACATTTTTATTTTTTCTTTGGTAATATTGATGTACGAAAGTCTTCTGATTTTCCTTATTGTGAAAAATTTAAATGAAAGACTTTAATTGGTGAGGAAAATGAAGGCCTGGCAAAAAGCCTGAGACAAAGAACAACAAACAGCAAGTTGTAATTTAAACTTATTTCAAACATTTGTACGATTGACATATTCATTAATCCCATAACAGGCTTCTGAATATTGTTGGTCTGTTTTACAATACCAATCCTTTTTTTCATTAAAATGTCTATTAGATGGTAAATTCAATAATTACTCTGATACTATAAACTCTTATTTCCCTGGATGCACATATTTAAGTGCAACAATGCATATAAGTGCAGGCATGTCTATATGAGTATGCATATATGTATATAGATGCATTTGGAGGTGAGTGACTCTATATGGTAGTGTGCTGGCATAGCATGTATATATGTATGTAGATAAGTGTGTATAGTAGTATCAAAATGACAACTAAATAAGTTAAAAATGTCAGTAGATTGGAATAGATAATGAAATAGAAAAAGAATAATTTCTCAAGGGGGATGAAAGAGTCAGTTGTTTAATGTCTCATAAACAGAAATCTCAGAGCAAAAAGTTCAGTCAGGGCCCAGTAGACAAGGATATCCTTTTCAAATGTACTTCAGTTCTGGCAGGTCCACATGAAAGTTGTTGAGGTTTTTTCTCTGGAAATCAGAATCCATGTATTCAAGGAAACAATCAAATTGGCAGATGAGTAGTAACCTGACAATTGATGGTTGGATTTTCCCACCATCCATGGTAGTTGGTCACAAGAAGAACATAGACATCAGAGTTAGGAGCTAATTGTTAGATAGAAAAGATAAGAAACTGACCAAGTTTTCATCTGCTGTCCAGATCAAGATAGCAAGGGATCAGTGCCAAAGTCTATATTACCAAGTGTCACACACCTTCTCTCAGTAGGATAAATTCAAAGAATAAAATTCATGGCTTGTGCAGTTTCAACCAGAACCCAGTGGTTGATAGAGCTCCTTTCAGACACAATCACATGGAAGGAGAGACATTGACAAAACACAATATTTCCACATTACTACCTACCAAAAGCAAACCAACAATATACCTTTGTGATTTGATGAGTAATCCAAAGAATTCAAATCACAAACATTTCAAAGACAAATTCAGGTTTTACAATTCAGCATGTTCTTTTCTTCAATGAAAGCAGTTATCAAATGCTCTTAATCCAGTCATTTTTTATGGGTACTATGCTAGTTATTAGTATTAATTATTTTAATATTTACATTTGAAAATATTCAATCCTGATGCCAGCAAATTTTTGAAAGTATTTTGAAACATGAATAATAGAAATAATGATTTCTAATCATTACTGGTTCAGTTGGAGATGGGGCCATAACTTATGTAGCATGTCTTGAGCAGGAATAAGCTGGTAGAGCTCATCCCTCTCCAGGTTGTCAACTGGTTTGAATTCAGTTTTCCTTCTCATAGACTGAATGCCATTCCAAGGTGAAAGTGCCCAGCCTGCCCTACTATTTGCCCATAGTGAGAAGGAGAAAGATATTAGTGTTATGTGAATTGCAAACAGCCTCACTCATGATTCGAATTTAGGTAACCAGTCCACATCCTAAAATGATAACATTTACACCATGAACTCCTGATAGGCATACAATAGCTGATATAATTGGTTTGCTTGCTAATTACCACCTGAAATACCAAATTTTTCTTTCTAGTATGCTTGCTAATCAAGGCTAAAGAACCCTATCTATCACTACTATTTACCCATTACCCAGGTGTAATACTTAAGATTTTCTTATTTCTTTTTCTTTTTTTGATGGCATATGACTTTGACTTCATAAATATGTAACACTGTGTTTTTGTTTATTATAAGAAATAAAACTATTTAATGTACCCAAATGCTCTGTCAGTGGGGCTTAGAATATACCAACTGCATTCTCTGCAGAAGAAGACTTTCCTAAAAAGTGGCTGTTCTGGATATGACACTAAACTGCATCTGATGGTGAGGCTCTAGTTCTGGAGAATATGGAGTACCCCTTTATTACCATTACTTCCTGGTCCACTCTGACCTGAAGTGGTAGCCCCTGTTAGTGTCCCATTTATGGGTCATATAGATCTGTTAAAAAATTATTTGTATTTGATTGAAACATGTGCAAAAAAAAACAAAAAAACTCCAAAAATTGTAATTCCTAACTTCTTGGTATAAAATGCCCCTATATTAGTTGTCATGCCATTAGAATCAATCCATCCATCCACAAATCTCTTGCTTATATATATATATATATATATATATATATGATAAAACAACAAAACTTAACTTGCAGTAAATAACAACCTACATTGGAATTTTTTAAAAGTTGTTTTTATCAATTCTATAGTTCATATTCTTAGTTTTTTATGTACTGCTATCATGACATGGCTGAGCAAAGGCAGGGTGACCAGCTCGAACCTACATACAGCAGCTTTGTGTAGATATGGGATGTAGCCCTGAGGACCTGCCGGAAGTGATGAACGATAGGGAGGGGTGGTGAGAGAGGGTCAGAGATATCTGTGCTGTTGGTGCGACATGATGATTATTCATTTGTAGTTCTGAAGTTCTTCAGATTGTAATATTAACTGATGAAATGGTGAAACTATGAGTAGCAACATGTTTTGATTTCTGTGTTTTATATATATATATATATATATATATAAGTGGGAAAAAACAACATTGTTTGTGTATTATAATAAATTAACACCATTAATATACTATTCTAATTTTTTTTAAATAAGAAAATTATTGGAAGATGGAAAATATTTATTGCAAAGGAATTAATAACACTTAAAAATTAACTTCATATGTTTAAACAGTATGTTCTTCAATATTTGAAAATATGATGATTTATACTGTACCTATGTTTTTTTTCCAGTTTAATTTATTAAGTTTCCATTCTTATAAAAGCATTATACACATAAAATCGTTTAAATGGATAAAAAGTCTTTTTTATCAACATTGATTCTACTTTGTAACTGAAACTATCTTTACAAAAAGGAATAAAATAATTTTTAAGATATTCACTTACTAAAACAAAGAATTCTAAAAACCAAGATTACATTTTTATTTTCTGTAAATGTTTTTGCTTATTTTAATTAATAACATTCTTAAAAACATTTAATGTTATAATGAACCAATTTTTTCCATTTGAATTCAATAATTTTACTTTGTTTATAAAAGTATTTTGTGTTCAAAATTGTTTAAATGGATAAAAAAATTTAAATTAGTTTTTAAGTAAGAAAGAAAAATATTTAATTTCACAGAAAAATGTCGGTGATTTTTTAAAAAATGATTCCTTTATTGCTCATATAATAAAATAAATTAATAACAATGTACATATTCAAAATAATTGTTTGTAATTAAATTTAATTTAAAAAAAAATTCATTATTGCAATTTTAAAAAACATCATTTTAAAATTTATCTGATTAAATTTTTTGCCACTGTTTATTATAAAGATAATTAAAAAAAAAATTTTGATGTTTTTTTTTTTTTACATCATAAGTAGCAAAAAGAATGTTATTTGCAAAAATAATTTTCATTAATACTAAACTTTAAGAACCATAGAAGATTAAGTTTCCTTCGAGAATATTTTATTAAAAATGCAAATGACTGAAAATGTAATGTATCATTCTTTGTTGCTTATGAAACGGCTTGATAACTAAAAATATACTGATGTTGTGGATGGAAGAAAATGGCCATCACAAGAAAAAATGTAACTCAGAATAATTTATCTGAGAGTGAAATTCTATTGAATTGATTTATGCTATAAATTCATGATAATAATATAGATTAAAAAGTGGTCTTTCATACTATATTACAACTTCCTATGTTTTGCAGTTTAGTTGTGAATAGGCTTCATAATCAACTTTATTAAGTACACACACATACACAGACACCTATAGATATTGAATTGAAATTAAAATTCCCACCATTTGTTAATCAACAAATAAAAAAACAAAATCTAATTCCCACATATCTAGTTTGGTATAACAAAGAAAGTTAAAATAAATAACAATGAATATTGATAACTATAACATTTTAAATGGCCGATATAAAGATTATTTTCAATGAATCCCACCTGGTAATTGGGCAGGTCTAGAAACTCAGAGTTCTTAATCTTTTTTCACTAATAATTTATATATATATTAATCTCACTAATATTAATGTTCTCAAGATGGATAATGGAGAATGGAACAGATTTTGAATATGAAACAAAATTTTTTCTGATCATTTTGATTACATAAAGAATTCACCTGAAAGATAACCACCTCCCCTGTCCCATCTTGAACTGCACTACTTTCAATTGTTTTCTTATATCACTGGTTACATGACAGTTTAGTCTACATCTATCATCTTCTGTTAATTAGTCATCGACAAATCACATGATTTTATTTCAATCCCATACCCTCTTCTATACTTTTTATGGGTACTATGCTAGTCTTGTAATAATCTCTACACAATAACATTTTGTGGAGTTGTGCTCCGCGTATTGGTTATTGTTGTAAGAAATGGAATCGGCAACCTTAGTTGCAATCCTAGATGTGGCTGTTTGTGTTTGACTTTGTATTAATGCTTTTAGGAAAGGCATAAATCCATATGTTCTAGCTATGGGTAAATAGTAGGGCAGACTGGGTTCATTAGCCTTGGTTAAGCAACCAGTCTAACTAATAGGAAATCTCTGAATTCAAACCAGCAGCACTCTATTGAAAAATTGACCTTGTGTCACATCATACCTGTGGCAGAGGGGTTGGATAAAAACATACATAACATTTTGGTAGTTCCCAGTGTTGTTAAAGAAATGACAGCTGTTGAAAAATAGTTTACTTAAAAACCAATGTGTGTTTATTTGTTTTCTCACACCCTTTATTATATCACCAAATGATGATATCACAAAAAAATGCTCTGGTGATTGAGTTAAAATGTTTAATTAAAAAAAAATAATCAGGCACCTCATTAAATTGTAAGCCTCTGAAATTTCTAGACCAGTTCATATATCTCAACAAAGGTTTATATGCCATTAAACAAAGAAACCAAACCATTATATACATTGATATCTCATCTACTGAAAGCATTGTTAACATATGCATCGGTAAAGCATGAACTGGGTGAGTGGGGGTCCTGATGGCATAATAGCTAATGTTCTAGACTGCAGCCTTGAAGTAAACGAGTTCAAATTTCAGTGACTCGATTATGTTCACTTGGATTCTAATGAAATACCTTGAGAAAAAACTAGATGGGAACAACTCAAGGATGTTCCATGTTGTTTTTGCAGAAATCTTGAAAGCAAAACCTTACAAAACAGCAGCTATACAGCCATTTACTTATTATTTACTTTTTGATTTTTACATTTTCTATTCATCTAACTAGATTATTTTTATTATCACTATTTTACCAGAATTATTCATTATTATTCAATTGTTGGGCCACACACCCTTGTGGCCTCAATTAAAAAATGCTTCAGCAGGTGAAAGTATGGCCCTGCTTCTCTTACACCTTTTTTCATTTTTATTTGGCATAAAATGAATTTAATATTATAAAATACATTAAGTTATGTCTTTGCTATCTATTCATTAGCCACTTTATTGCATGTACTGCATAAGGATTGCTATGATAGAGATGAAAAATTCAGGAAAAAAAACATTGAGAAAAAATGTCCAAGTTTTTATTAACTCCCAGAAAAGAAGCTCAACAGCAGGAAAATAAAGGGCTGTAGTGGGAGAGAGAACTTCACAAAAAATCAGTAGCACCAAAAATGGGACCACAGTTGTACCATTGTACATATTAATCAATTTTTTTTTGTTTTTGATAAGGAGACAATTCAAGCAGTTGTTTTCAGCCATTTTTATAGATTGCTTTACTTTGAAGTTCCAGTTGGTGGGGAAAGTGCAGTTGGATTAAAAAAAAGTTTTTTTTAATGAAGTGAATGTTAACAAAGGCAATGGGAGATGGGGGACAAAAACAGAATTTCTTTATTGACATTACAATACCTGGGGCCCAGGTATGTTAAAAATCTTGGATGCATCATGGCAAATATTTTGGCTCAGATAATAAAAGGGTAACAAGGACAACAAAAACAACAACAGCAGCAGCAGTAATAATAATAATGATGATGATGATGATATTATCAATAATAGAAATAATATTATAAATTAAAATAATGATGATAATAATGACAGTAGTGATATTGATAATAGAAATGTTAATATAAATTACAATGATAATAATAATAATAACTTAGGATACTTAGAAGAGTCTTGGAGACCTGAGAAGACTTACTGTCACTCAGACTCCAGTGAAAAACCATCAGATAATGATGTGAAAACCCCTATAATCATGATAACCAATTATAGCTGGAGCCCTTGGAATGGTCCACAGAGGCCTGTTAAAAAGACTGGAGGTGAACTGGAGATCAGAGGAAGAATGGAGGCCATCTAGACTCCAGCCTTGTTAAGATCAAACATAATACTTAAAAGAGTTCTGTAGAGCTGACTCCAGTGAAAAACCACCAGTTAGAGCTGTTGAGAAAAACTTGCAAGGAATAAAATAATGATATTGCTCATAATGAGAACGAATAATGATAATCTTATTAATGATGATGATAATAATAATGAACAGTAATCTGATATAGTCTTATTTAAATACATATAAAAATGTGTGTGGTGATTACATCATTGATCTTTTTTTCCAAAGCAAATAATTATTACTCAAAAAAAAAAAAAAAAATAGAAAAAATATATATAAACAAATTTATTATTTTATATTTGAGATATGGCTCTTAAAAATATGTTACAAATTTTAACCACCCCCACAAAAAAAAGAAAAAGAAAAAAATCACAATGCTGGAAAAATGCAAAAACTGTTCTCCAAGAGGAACTTTCCTGTCCGGTATTTTGGGAGTTACAATGTAGATCAGCATAAACTTCTTGGAAGGAGGAGAAAGAAAAAGACCCAACCAAAATGGATCTAATTTATGTTAAAATTCAAACAAATATTAATAATATAAAAGCAATAAAAGCTGATATATACATCAATTTGCACATTTCACAAAAAAAAAAATTTTGAACATTTATTTATTTTTGAGTGGGAGCAAAAAAGGAAAAAAACCAAAAAAACATGCCAAACTCTCAAAAACTGAACAGCCAGCTAATTTGAAAAAAAAAAATGAGGTAATGACAAACAATGAAAACTGATGTTCCCATCAGTTGGTCACAAAAAAATAAATCTACCCAAATGGGTGTTTTTTACAATTTTCCTTTTCAATGTTTTAATACAAAGTTTCTTCCCTTTAAATACACTAGATCAGGGATGCCCAATATGTCAATCACAATTGATCAGTAAATCACAAAGGTAGTACACAAAGATTGTATGCCTTTAAAAAATTTTTTTAAAAATGTTAACCTATCATTTATCTTCTCTTTGCCTAGTACCACTTGTTTGATGTACAGGGTGCTCAGTCTGCAGTTACATTCAGCTTAAGTCTAGGGCTCATGGACAGTTTTGGAACTTACTCACTGAATAAAAGTACCACCTCCTTGACTGCACTATTTGTCTCTACTTATCTATGTGAATGAACATTTTCCCATATTAAGATGATTAAGTCCTATTACTGTTTCCTCATGACTGATGATCATTTGGAAGCCTGCTTAAGGCTGGCTACCAGCAGTTACTGCCTAGACTATGCAAGTTTGCCTGAGTCCATTCACTGCAAATCAGAGTAATGTAGTAACCATAAATGTATTCAGTTATATTGTGTCATAATGATTTACACAGTGATGCAAGGTACGTGAACATATATTGTATATGTAAAGTATACTCGTACATATATAAATAAATATATTTAGCATTTTTTAATACAAGTCGGTCATTTTGAACTGGTCATTTTAAAAGTAGCTTGCAAGCTGAAAAAGTGTGGGCACCCCTTCACTCGATTATCATGGGGTTACCAGTTTGGGCTCATGTCTTTGGGACTGGCATTAATTCATCTCTTCTCCCCCTTTCCCAGCTATGGGTAACTAGTAGGGTACACTAGGCTCTTTAGCCTTGGTATGGCAACTGGTCTAGGAGGAGAAAAATTCTTAATTCAAACCAGTTGTATTCCCCTTAAAAAATTGACCTTGTGCCATGTCCTGCTTGTGGTGGAAAGATTGGATAAATACAAACTTTGGTTCTTTGAAGCATCAATTTATTCAAACCAAATCTTAAAAAAAAAAAAGAAATTAAGTAAATTTCCTTTGCTTATTTGGAGTACTCACTTTATTTTACACCAAGCTCAGAGAGATTCCACTTCTGGAGCTCTGAACTGTGTGGCATCCCCCCTTTTTACTGCTATAATTCCCAAGTTTACTCAGATCTAGAATATAATACCTGTATAGATCCCATCTATGGCTAAAATAGATCTATTTGCAAATTATTTGTATTTAGAATAGTGTTACTTAAGTTATAACTTTTTACAAATGATTATTATCATCAAATTCTGGAAACTATGATTCCTTGCAAAGCAAAAACTGACTTTGACATTAAATAACTGAGCAAAAGTTGATATGACATAAAACAAATGAAACCAAACTATACTAATCTAATCACTTATTTATGCTACCAATCACACCAGTTCAATCACTTATCTGGGCCGCAGTTGGGCTAGTATGAACTAACCAGAGAGAATTTTAGGTTGATCATTCTGACCAACTCACCATTTAGTCAGTAAGCCTTGATCAGACAGGATTTGTGAACTTTTGGTGAGCAGCCTTCAGAGTCTTATTATATGTGTCACTTAGAATATACAGAATTCAAAAGCAATTCAAAGAAATCTATAGTACTAAAAATAGATTGCTCAAGTTTTTGTCTTAAATTTTCCTAAAGTTACTTTAATTTTTGCTTAACTCTTTTTCTGTCCAATTTTTGTTAGCTCCCCTAGTCTTCTCCCCCAAATGACTGTTTTAAAAAAGTTTCTATAAAAACTTCAGATCACTATAAAATGCTATGATGATGTAAACATTTTGAACTGATGTTAAAATGATAATTATACAGGTTATTTAAAAAAATATGTCAACACCCTTATGAGACTACCTTCATGATATAATTTCAGTCTACACCTTAGAATCTCCCACAGATGATTAAAAAAATGTTAATATTTCTATGGTAGTATCTTTATTAGAAAAGCAGAAGTGATATAATGGAGACCAGCTGGGGAATATTCCAATAATGTGTTGTCAGGAACAGTGAACAGGTGGAGATATTAAAATCATAATATCATAAAGGAAGTCCCATAGAATTGTTAATATTTTTAAAACACCTTGTATTTTCAGAGTAAATTTCATGTCCTGATCTTTTTTTTTTTTTAGTTTGTCTTTTTTTCAATAATTGGCATCTGTCATGCTTGATTGTCTGATATCAAGTAAAGCATCTTGACAACACATGGGCAAAGATTGTCTTCTTCCCTCCATATTATCTTTACATTCATACCTTGTTTACTTCCTACTTAAATGTGACAGGCTGTTACTGCACACAATGCATCTGGCATTAGGAATTTGGTGTGGAAGCATGTACAACAACATATACATAATCTTTATTTGAGTCACTATAATCAAAATCAAATTCATAATTATTAATTTTATACAAACACTTATTTTGTGCACCAATCACACAGTTCAAATTGTTGATTTGGTACCACAAACCACACCAATTGAATTGCTTTTTTAGACTATTAATTGAGCCAGCATGAATAAGCCAAAGAGAATTTTAGTTTTTTTCCGTCCATATTACCCCTACATTCTTACCGTGTTTGCTTCCAATTTAGATGTGACAAGCTGTTACTGCACACAATACATTTGTCTTTTGGTTCTGAAAATATAATTTAAATTGGTGACTTTCCTTCAGATGATTTTCCATATTTTCAAACTTTTTAAAGATCACCTACCCTTCTTTAAATTTGAATTAATTGGAAATTGTTAACCAGCAAACAGAATGTTGTATAAAACTGGACTAAATAGAACCATCAATATTTTGAACCATAATTACAACAGGTTCATGGGTTATCTAAGATATAATCATTTGTCAGACATACAACTATAAAGTAATGAGAAATTTTGTTGTTATGGTAATCTTTGGTCTAAAATTTGTCAGTTTTGGTCTAAAGTTGGTTTGTACTATCATTGGTCCTATCTTTGGTTCAAATTTTGTAAAGTTAAAGTTATATAAGTGGGTTAAGATAAATCTAATCTTATCATAATTCTCCAAATGTCTGTATGTAGAGCTAAGAATCCTCTGTTTTTTGCTCAATTTCAACCAAACTTTCAGGAATTGTTAGAGCTATGCTTAGAAATGTTTAAAACTCTTTCAGAAGATCCACTTCTGACTGTGGATCTGTTTTTCACCGTTTATGTCTTACTGTTGTTGTTTTAAAAGAGTTTCTTTCTCATAAGGATTACCCACTCTCTTGATGATTATTATGAGAAGCAGATAGCTCTTCCTTTTTATATGCACTTACATCCTCCCTATTGTGATCATGTGTTGTGCTACTAAAAAGGTATTTATTTCATCTCAATGATCATCTGGTTTCTAAAAAGGCTTAGAAACTGAATTGTAAAAAGAAATTAGGTTGATAATATCCCCCTAAGTCTGGAAAATAATCAAATCAAATAATTATCCCAAATAATTTTTAGGGGTTTTTGAGGGCATCTAAGATCTCCAAATGAACTTGAAGCTCTCTTCTGTAAGCTAAATTCAGTATAAACAACTCAGTAACCCATTGCAAATAAACAATTAAAACAAATAAAATATCCTTTAAATATGAATAATTATCCTAAGCTTTAATAAAAGTGAGCCTACATGCTTTATTTTTTATAATAGCCTACTTACATGTATGTAATATAAGTAAATACTGCTTATTGTCCCAAACTTTTATAAAAGTGACTCTACATCCTTTATTTCTAATAATAACCATCTTACAATACATATTTAATATGGGTAAATATGCATATGAATAATTATCCAAAACTTAAAAGTGATTCTACACATACTTTTGATAATAACCAATTTACAACATGTAATATGGAAAAATGCTGCTAGTTACTAAAATCTAGAAACTTAAACTAGACTTATCCTGTAACCTGGTTTAGTTGTGAGGGTGATACTCCTGTAATGTGTCTTGAGCAAGAATAGACTGGTGAAGCCCATCCCTCTCCAGGTCAGTTACTAAAATCAGTGGATTTAAAAAAGATACCTACTGAGTAAGAAAGAGGGAAATTATGCAAGAGATTAATTTATCGAGTGATATTAAGCAAAACTCATTCCAAAGTAACTGTGTACTATCTTGCTACTAACAAGCTGTCTGCTATTTGATTTTCAATCTAGCTGTGGCAAAACAGGAACACAAGAGTATATGCAAAATGCAAGAAAACTCTTTCATTGTACTGAAGGCCATAATGAACCTCCTTCTTTTCATATTCTTTGCAATCTGACACACATAGTTAATCACGTAAAAATATCATTTTTTGTATGAATGTTATACTATTCCCAAATGTCAGAATTTCATTAATTCATAACACAACTGCTCCTCCAAAATAAAAGCCAAAAGAAAAAAGGAACTTATATATTGTAAGCTGACATTTAAGAAGGGCTATATAGTAAATTACATTAGAAATAGAGCACAGTTGGGTTGGGCTGTAGAATGCACCAACTACATATCTGCAGAGGGATAAGTCTCTCCCAATGAGTGTCCTGAATATGACACTAAACCATCAGATAGTGAGGCACTGGTCCTGGGGCTTTGGGTAATGTGGAGTACCTCTTCCTTGCCATTACTCTTAGGTCCACTCTGATTTGGAGTGGTAGTATCTTTTAGAGTCTCATCTATGGGTGAAGTAGAACTGTTTAACTATTTAACTGTGTGCAAACAAATGATTATTATTAAAGAGCAATGCTTAAAACCATTTAACTGTGTACAAACAATAAAAAGCAATACTTGAAACCATTTAATTTTAATTTGATGAATTAAGGTGGTAATAGTGACGTCATGGATTATGAGTAGCCAAGGGCAGAATGCTAAAATCAGTTTTGATTGCATGAGTAAAAAATAAGTTATTGAAAGCACAAAATGTAAATGGAAATTTTCACTTAGGAAATATGTATTTGATATGAAAAACATTTTTTCCCCAAATATTAAAATTTATAATAAATTCATAAAAAGAAACTTATTTTGTCCTGGGCCAAATAAGAAACAAGAATTAAGCTCAAGTATTTAGCAACCATTATGCAATGAGTAGGATATGACACAAGGTCAATTTTTAAGTGGAGTACAGCTAGTTTGAATTTAGAGTTTACCTTATCCTGCACCAGTTGCCTTACCAAAGCTAAAACTTCAAGTCTGTCCCATGATTGACCCATAGCTCTCATCCTGGACAATGCTGATTGCATTTCACTTTTGCCCTTGGGAAAGGTATGAATCCATTTCTTCTCCTCGTAGCTATGGTTAAATAGAAGGACAGACTGAGCTCATCAGCCTTGATAAGGCAATCAGTCTAAGAGAATCAAAACTCAGAAGTCAAACTAGCCGTACTCTACTTAAAAATTTACTTTACATAGCATCCTGCTTTTGGCAATGGGGTTGGGTAAATACATACTACAGTCATTTTTTTCAATCTAGACAAATGCACCAATTATTGTGATGTTGATTTATCTGTCATTTCTCTATAATTACTTTCCTGGAAGGTGTTCTGATGAGGCCCATGTTCCAGTACCTCTAATTCGTGAGTTTTCAGATAAAACACAGTTTACTATGTTTTTCTTGATATCCCTCATTTTTTGACACAATTTCACAATGTAAACAGCTTCTTTCCAAGAATAGCTAAAACATGCAACAAATTCCCTGTACATGATATTATACATCCTTTTCGTTCTTAGATGCCTGAGTCCCTCTCTGTGTATCCATACATTTTGTTTTCTATCTTCACTTATTCTCTACTCTCCTGAGCCCTGTTGACAAAGCTGAAAATATGCTGACTACATCCCTTGCTGAGGGGTAAGACTCCCACCCACTAAAAAAGGGTTATCTTGGCCATGACACTAAACTACCCCTGAAAATTAGGCTTCAGTTCTGGAGCTCTGGGGAGTGTGCAGTTCTCTTTCATTGCCATTATTCCTAGGTCTACTCTAAACTGGAGTGGTAGTACCTGTCAGAGTCCCATCTATGGATCAAACTAATCTGTTTGCAAATTATTTGTATTAGGTAGGAATATTTGATATCATATAACCTTGTGCAAAAAAGAAGTAACTGCACAAAAAGTGTATATATAAAGGTACAATGAATGCAATTCCCTAATCTCTAGTCATAAAATAATAGTATTATCTGTTGTAGTAATTGTTAGATATATAGTAACTTTGATCTAGCAAAAGCCATGGCCTAAATATACTATCTTCTGCAGAAGGATAAGACCTTCCCAAAAAGGGGTGTTCTGGGTATGACACTAAACTATATCTGATGGTGAGACTCCAGTTCAAAAGATGTGGGGAGTGTGGAATACTCCTTCACTGCCATTAACTAACCTCTAGTCAAAAAATAGACTGATTGACATGCTGTTAAAATCAATCAGTCTACTCTCCAATCATACTTTCTATTCATTTATCTAATCTCATTGCCATATCATCATAACCCTTTGCTGTTAATTGGTCAATGTAGTCTTGCTTAGGGTGAATGATAGTCGAGAAAAAAAAGAAGAGAAAGAAAAAAGGGAAAAAATTTCCTTGACAAAAGTAAACTATTTTATCAGCTCAACGACTGAATATTGATAAGTTGTCTCCCTTGTTAAGAGTCAAAAATGTCTTTAGCATTGCATTATGGGAATCTTTTAGTGTTTTCTTGTTTTTATAATTACTTAATCAGTTTTTCACGCTTTATATCATATTTGTACTTTTGAGAATATTATTTTCAACAAGCATTTCATGACGAGTTTTCATTGCTTTTGATTTGTATCTGAATAAAGAACGAGTTATCTCTCTTATTACATAGACATGAAAAAAATGTTTTTTTCATTCTTGTGTTCCATTATGGTAAATTTCGAAGTAAATTTTGAGAACAAGTGGAAAATAATCTAATGAAAAAAGATTTTTTTCTTCAAAAAAACTATGACTGAACAACAGATACTGAAAAAATATTCACTGCGTTGCAAACTTTGTTTTTTTTTCTAATAAATTTTAATTGCTTTTTTTTCCTTTTTTTTTTTTTTTTTTTTTTTTTAAAAAAGTCTTTTTGTTTATTTGGGTTTTCCTGAAATTATTTTTCAATATTTTTTCCCCAATGTATCCGAAAATAATTTCCAAAAATGGTCAACGTTATTAGTATGGAATGAAAATAAGGAGTTTTTTTTTTTTTTATTGTTGTTTTATTGTTTTTTTAAGTTAATTTTGGTCATTTCTTTCACCAGATGATCTCATATTTCTGACACCACTCAAACAGAAATCCTTGACAACATTAATGATATTTTGAAGGTTGAGAATCAAAAAATATTTTAATTCTTTTTTTAGTCGTGCACAAAGGTAAATTTTGACAAATGCCAAAAATGATTTAGAGAATCTTCTCAGAGAAAAGTAAATATAGCAGATTTTATTTGCTTTCATTTATTAATTTTTTGTAAAAAAAATTAAAAAGCTGCATACTGTCAAGCTTCTAATAATAAAAATAATCCCCAAATTCTTTACTTAAAGATTAAATTATTTTCTTTCGGATAATTTGAAAATGGACTTTTGATATTTTCTGTCTTTATTTCTCATGTATTTTTTGTCAATAGATTTGTAAAGAAAATATAGAAATAAAATTATTCCATGGAAACTTGAGGATTTTGAAGAATATATATATATATATACACTAGTCAAATCAATTTTGTATACGATATGATTTACATAGACTGATTTAATGAAAAATTATATTTTATATAAAATCTATACAAATATATATTTTATATAATTTATATATATATATATATATATATATATATATGCACACACATACACATGTTACATGCATACATATAAGTGTTATATATATATATAGAGAGAGAGAGAGAGAGAAAGAAAGAGAGAATTTGTTAGATAAAAACACTAACTGATCTCTAAAAAATAATGGAATAAAACAGAAACAAAAAAAATGGAATAAGATCTTAATAGCAGAATTAAAAAGCTTGCAAATGCAATGAATGTATTTTGCTTTTTTCATATAATGAATTATTTTTGCAACATAATATTAGGAAATCATAGAAATAAAATAATTTCAGGGAAATTTGATAATTTTGAAGCATATATATATATATATATATATATATATATATGATTATTGTTTAATGATTGATATATCTACAGAGAGAAGAACTGATATCTTGATTAAAGCATATATAGTCAATATAATACTGATATTAGAACCACATGCTGCAGCTAATAGTTTCATGATAATCAGGCAGTACAGCATGCTAAATGTCAGGCCTTTTTCCCTAATGACTGTTAAAATAGGAAACAGTTGTGGTTTATGCTTTTTATTTGTGCATAGTGTTTATATATATATATATATATATATATATATATATATATATATATATATATATATATATATATATATCCATGTTCAGTCAATAATGAATCATACTTTTTATGTATTATATACTGTACAGTACTTTTAATATTATAACAGAAGTGTAGATTATTATTTAGTCTCCATATATATTTATATGTAATACATATTATTCATTATGCCTATAATATATAAATATTTATGATATATGAAACTGAAAATGTGTGTATATATATATATATATACATACATATGGAAGTAAATAATAGAAATGAATATGAAAATATAGAGAAAAATTGACAAAAAAAGGTAATCCAAAAGGAAGAATTTAATGTCAAAGAAAGATGATGTTTTAATGTTTCAATTCTAATGTTTATCAGGAATGAGGGATGTTAGATCCCCAATAGATTTTTAATGAAATACAAAACAAGGAGTGAGTTATATATATGAAGAAATGCGTAACTATTAAACCAATAAATCAGCATTTGTATTTGAAAATATGTGACTGTTTAAGACTGATGTAGAACAAATAGAACTATCAAGAAAAATAATGAATTAAAAGGAGAAGGAAGAAAGATGAAAAAAGACAAGAAAATAACAGAGGAATGATTGAGAAAGGAAATAGAAGAGAGAGGAAAAGTAGGAACAAGAAGAGATCTAACATGACTTGATATCATCCTTTCAAAGTCGTGATGAATATTCCTTAAAATCAAAAGATTATAATGTTGACTCTCTTTTTCAGTAAATTCTTCTCTTTAGATGACCTTCTTTTCCATTTATATATATATATATATATATATATATATATATATATAAAGTTCATAATAAGTGATAATATAAATATATATAACCAATCATTATGTCTGAAATAATATATATAATACATACATAACATGTATCTATAATATAGAGATAGTAAAATATAGATAATTCATACTGAATAGATGTAACACAAATATTATACATATATAAAAAGATATTTACAAAATACATATATAATATATAGGATATGTATACAAAAAATATATACATATATATAATACATATAATAAGCATAAAAGATAATATATGTAATATAATACAATATATGTATGATGTATGTAATATTTGAAAAATATGATATATATATATATATATATATATAACACATATATAATGTATAAATATATGAAATATATATATATAATATGTATGAAAAGTATATGATATATAATAAGTATGAGTATAATATTTATAATAAGAATATTATATGAATTAGGTACAATGTATGTATATATATATATATATATATATTTAAAATGAATATAATATAGAAAATGTATATATAAATATATATTTATGTAATAGATATAATATACTTAATGTATATTATATATAAAATACACATAATGTATACTATATATATATATATATATATATATAAAAATAACATCAATATGATATGTATAAGGTATCGTATAATATATATATATGTATATTTTCATCCACAGAGAGACTTTTTCGTTGTATATTATAATATATATATATATATATATATATATATATATATATATATATCTTATGATATATGTGATATAATATATTAGATATAATATATCGGTAAAAATTGAATGAAGATGGCGACCATAGGCGATGACAATCTGGAAACTCCCTTTTCTATAGCTACTGCATGAAGGAGTAGGGAAGGGTGCTACCCTTTTTCATTGATTTCTCCATGTTATCCTTGATATGAATCATAATGCTGAGTGTGAAGCAAAAAGTCTTCAAGTACAATTTTTTGAATTTTTATTAAGATCCAAACTTGGATTGAACCATGGTCGCCCAAGCAATTAGTGAACACTCTATGCAGTACGCCAATCAGCCTGCATGTCATTGAAAATATATGTATATTTTACATTTATTATTTGATATATATATATTTCATACATATATAGAAAACAAAAATTAATTTATATATATAAATAATAAGTAAATATCATCTATAGGAGAACCTATGTCACATGACTATGTATATATAGATAAAATTATATATATATATATCAATGGATATACAACGAATGTTATCTATATATATATATATATATATATATATATAAACAGAAAATATCCATATAAGTAAACAGTATATATATATATGACGTGAATATATGTATAAATATATATGTAGACATGTCTACTAAAAAAGTAAATATATATGCAAACATATATGTATATATATATATATAATATATACAGAGAGAAAAAAATATATATATACAAACAAACGTGTATATATATATATATATATATATATAAGTGATAGATGGTGGTGAATCTGATAGTATTATTGAAATATGTGGGAAGTTGTATAAATCAACCACTTAAGTCTGTTTCAGATACTTGATATTTCATTCTTTTTATTCCATTGAACTTTTTCAAACTGAAAGTGTTTTCTGAGTTCTTCTATTTATAAGCAAATTAGGAAAAGGATAAGATGGTGGAGAGGATAAAAGTTTAGTAAGAAAAAGGGAAAGACTTTAAAGTCATATGTATCAGGTTTCATCCAAGATTTTTGTTGTGAAAGTGGAGATAGATTTTAGGGAGCAGATGGGGAAGAAGTAGGGAAAGGTTTTGAGTAAAATGTATTATGTTTCTTGTAGATTTTTGTCTTTAAAGTGGTGATAGATTTTAGGGGGTTGATGAAAATGAAGTCGGGAAAGATTGTTCTTTTCCAATCACTTTTCATACCCTAATTACAACCTTGACATCACAATATATATTTATATATATATATATATACATATATATATATATGCAAACAGTAAATATGCATATATATGTGTATACAAGCAGTATATATATATATATACATACAAACAGTAAAATATATATATATATATATATATATATATATATATATATATATATATATATATAAGATAAGTATTTATGTTTATGTAGTATATATGTATATATTATATATATAAATGTATACATATATTATCTCTGTATGTATGTGTATATATATTATATATGTACTTGTATATATATATATATATATATATATATATATATATT